>PVIR01022303.1:0-28384 GCA_004026965.1 Petromus typicus
TTTGGAAATCTCACTGATTGGATTTCGTGTGCTATTTCTGAATGGTGGCTGGATGTTTGGGGTTGGTGATGGTTTTATACTTTTGGTATTACACTTTTCCTGGAAAACAAAGTGAGCTTTTCATGCTTGAGTAAACACATTGACGTATTGTGAAACTGTCAGACTGTGCACAATTGGCCTATGCTCAATTATTCAAATATGCAGCTCTTTTCAATGGTTTCTGTGTTAG
Organism: Petromus typicus; assembly: GCA_004026965.1. NCBI lineage: Eukaryota > Metazoa > Chordata > Mammalia > Rodentia > Petromuridae > Petromus > Petromus typicus. The sequence goes on from PVIR01022303.1 coordinate 230, forward strand.
CTGAGGCTTCAGTACAACTAGTGTAAAGAAATTTCAGTACTTTCCTAAAAAATCTAAATCTCCACTGTATGATTTTAAAAATCCAAAGGCTTCCTCCTTTTTTTGAGTGTTTTCTTCATTATCATTTATAGCTAATTTTAGTACTTGTTTGGATTCATAGTTTATTTGTACTTATATTTGTATTTTTTGAGAGAGGATCTCATTAGCCCAGGCTGGCCTTGAACTCACAGTGATCCTCCTGCCTCAGCCTTCCAGTGCTGGGATTACCACACCTCCGTCCAGTCATTTTATTTTAAATTATGACTTAAAAATCAAATAGTCCTTGTCACTTGACATGAGTGTCTCCTCATTGTCCCCATGTGCACCTATGCACAAGGCCTTTGATACAGTGTTCCAGAGACAACTTTGTTTTAAGTGATGTTTGAATGGTAAATCCTTTTAAAGTAATAGGATCTTGCTGCTGGTCGTTATCTGCCTGATAATGAATTTTTTAACAGTATGCTCGTTTGATATGTTTTCTAGTTTTTCATTTTTAAATATGATGCAATGATGCAAATACGTATTTGTGCAGTGTAGCTTTTCTTATTCTTAGTTGTATTGCAAGGACAGATGCCCTAGAAATAAGTTAGAGGACTTGTAAACATCTAATCTGTCATCAATTCCTTTACCAGTACAAGAGAGAAGAAGCCTGTTACGTGTTAGCATGTGACAAAGCTAATGTTTGGGTCATCCTGTGATCTTAGAGGAGACTTTCGCCTTTGCCAATTTAATTTCCAGTTTTAGCAGAGTAACATGTGCAAAAGGTTGAGAAATCTAGTAGCCCGTGCGGTGTGACAGTGGGGAGCAGCAGCCTTTGTCTTCTCTGTGCAGCTGGCCCTCAGTGGCTTTGGGAATTCTAGCTCTCAGCTATTTGTATGCATAGAGTATGATAAGTATTATTCATAACAAAATCATGTTTACATTTTGATTATACCTTCTTACACTTTTTATGTTACTGTGGCATTAATACCTGTCCCTTTTGCTTGCTTTGTTCCACATATTCCTGCTTTTCATTTGTCACTCAACATTCCGGCAGAGTGTGCATCAGGTAACCCTTAGGTGTGTCGGACTCATTTCCTCCAGAACTCCCTCTGGGAGCCTCTGCATTTTGCGCCAGCACGGCCAAGTTGTGCTGAAGGTCTGAGGCTCAGTCGACACCTTGGAATTCATTCCCTTCATAATTTCGCATTGTAAGTTTCTTTGGTCTTTCTCTGTCTCGTTGATTCTGTCTCTTGGCACTCACATTTTTGTTCTGAAGTTTCTGTTTAATGGATTCCCAAGAAAGATGCATGGGAGGCAGTGTGTTTTGCATGCGTGTGCCTGGAGGTGTCCTTCTGCTGTCACATACTCGGCGGATTGCGTGTCCTGGCGTGTGCTTTCAGGCTGCGCGCTTTGGAGCGGCTTCCCTTTGCTTTCAGAGCTGCTGTTGAGTTGGTCCCACTCTGATTCTCTATTATTTGTTAGATCTTTTTCTTTTCCCCATTTTGTGAGAGCTCTCAGAATCTTATTTTTTGGAGTTCTTACTGTACGCTATTCTTGGTTATGTCTTTCTCATCTATTTTACTGTTCAGATGGTGTGCCCTTGTGAACCAGAAAATTGCATTCCGCCTTCTCCTGTGTTTTCATCTTTGAACTAGTTTTACATGGATGCAGTACCTTGTGGACTAATTTTATTATTATTATTATTATTTTTGTTTCTCATTTCTGGATCCTGTTGCCTTTGGAAAATTTTATAAACTTTATTATTTTTTAACCTCTTCGATTACATTGTTTGGTTGATATTGCAGCATTCTAAAATTTCTAAGAGCTTATTTCCAGTTCTACAAATCTTGTTTTTTTATGGCATCTTGCTGTTTATTCTGATTTTTTGAGGTGATTATTATATTTCCTTATGTGGAATAATTTGTTTTATAAGTTTCTTTGTCACACATTTAACTAGTTGTTTCATATGTTCATCTGACTTAAAGATAAACATAATTTCCCTAAGTAGAAGTTGTGACCATTTATCTGCTGGATGACTGTTATTTTCATTAAGTTGAAAATTTTATTTTTAAAGAATCATAGATTGATAGGAAGTTGCAACAATAGAACTGAAAGGTTTTTTGTGTTCCGATAATGCCAATGATCACAGTTTTACATGACCAAAACACACTAACAAAACCAATAAATTGACATTGGTACAACCCTTGTTTGTTTGCAAAGACATACTGCTTTTAATTTTGTTAATCAGAAGCCTTATACTGCAGACATGTGTGAAATCTATGTAAATCTCTTTTATCTTTCAGCAATTTTTCCAGCTAGTCAAATTACGAAAGCTTGGACTTAGTGATAATGAGATTCAGCGGCTTCCTCCAGAAATCGCGAACTTCATGCAGCTGGTGGAACTCGACGTGTCTCGAAATGGTAAGAGCAAGATCCTGCATGATGCTGTGGACTTTTTTTGTAAATGTGGTTGTATAAATGTTCTAGGAGATGCTGTCAGTGATTACTAGGGGAAAGCTGTGTATACGTGTGTGTAAAGATTAAAACCACTTTTTATAGTTTGGTTAACTTACCAGTATTTATCAAAAAATGTTTATACTAGAACTTTTAGAAGACAACTCTTTCCACGGAGATTCAGTCTGACTGCTGGAGGGATGAGGTGGCCAGACCTCACCCCATCTCCTCACTGTGACCTTGAGGCAGTAGCCTGCGGTGACCGCAGTGACCACCTCGAGGTGCGCAGGCTCTGAGATCCGCCCTGGGAAGCACAGTGGCCATGTGCCTGCGGGGAGTGGACCTGCTCACTCTGGACAGCTTCTGTTGGCCCCATTTATTTCTGATGAGGCTGGATCATGTGGTTTCTCTGCTCATGTGGTTTCTATGGGCGCTCTCTCTCTCTCTGTCTCTCTCTGTGTTTTGATTTCATAAAATTTTTAACAGGTTGTTTATATGCAAACACCTTCCCTTCTAAGTGGGTATCCTGGGTGAAGTCGTGTGTTTTATGCCCTTGCCCTCCCTGTACCCCTCTTCTGAGAACATCCGTGGCTAGGGAAGGGCAAATGGCTATTCCCAGGGGTCTGCTCCAGTGATGGAATCAATTTCTGTGCACACTGGGACATAATTTCCTCAGGACAGGCCCAAGCAGAATCTGGATTGTTAGAAGGGCAGTCCTTTTATTTCTCTTGGAATATAGCACAGCTTGTTTTGTTTGCTTTTACTTTCCTTGAGAGATCTGAAAGTTTAGAACTGTTTTTTCTGTGGACTTAAGTCTGTGTGTTTCAGCCCATTTCTGTGGCAGGAGCCCCAGGGGCCCGGACACGGTGTTCCGCACTCATTGCCCTAGAGCTGCTGTGCGCCCCATATTTTACCAAGTCTGGCTCTGCTCGCAGCACCCAAGTTCTTGACAAGCAGCAATTTTGAAACCGGCATTGGGAAGGAAAACTACGCAGGGTCCAGGGACACCTGAGAGAGAGGAGAGTGCTGATACTGACGGTGATGCGCACCACTGCAGTCGGCCCTGGGTGGCTGCGACCAGCTCCAGTCTCCCCGCAGCTGGCAGCTCTTCCTTCCCAGCTGCGTGTGAGTGAAGAGGGACTCGCTCCTCTTCTCACATGTTGCTGTACTTTCCAGCACGTTAATACAACAAGCTAAGCTTGGCTGAAGTCAGCGCCCAGACATCAGCGTGTTCCCTGTGCTCGGGACACCTACGTAGAGGGTGTTCTTTTAACTCCCTCCTCTCCCAGCTTCCTTTCTGCAAGTGCCGGTGTTCTGTGAAGGCTCTTATTGAGCTTCACCTTCTTCTCAGGCTCCGCTGGAGGTGCTGAGGGGTGTAAGCTGTGCCCTTCTCATGGGGGTGCCTCGTGGCATGGAGGGGTGCTGTGGCAGGGTGACGAGGGAGGCGGGATGGAGCATGGCTGGGTGCAGGCTTCCTTTGAGGTGCTATAAAATTGCACAGATGACAGAGCAGAACAAGTTCGTTGTCTGCTGCAGTGAACAGGAACTTGGGCCCTTTCCAGGCAGGAAGATCTCGCTGGCTTCCTTTCCCATTTCCTTTGGCAGATAAAACCACATCGGTGTGAATTTGGAGCCTGTGGCTTTCCAGGCAGTGGGGTACGTGCTTTTTAGGGAGGCAGGTGTGTGTGGGTCTGGCCTGGTGGCTGGGGCCTGGCTGCCCCTGGTCAGAAGCTGATTCCTGGGGCTCCTGCCCAGCCCCAGCTTTTGCAGGGCCATCACCAGGGCTGGTAACTGTCTTGATGGACCTTCACTGATGCCTTCAGCTCCCAATGGTCTAAAAAGCAATGCTTTGATAGTGGAGGGGCAGATGCTGGCGTCAGACCATTCAGCCCACTGCAGTCACGCTTGTGCAGCGGGAGCGTGTCGTGGATTGCCTAAGGACTATGCCGGAATGTGTGCTGCAGTGCAGGGTGTGGAGTGCGGCGGAGTCTCTCTTACTAAGCTACTCACAGGCGATGCGAGCTGTGCTGGGCGCCAGCTACGCAGGGAGGCACAGTTACTTTTCTGCTGCAGCTCCAGGGGGTGACAGGCTTGAGTTCTGCTGCCCTTCTGTGGGGGGCAGGCAGCCTCCTGGCTCAAGGGTAGGATGCCAGGGTGGATTCAAGGCCAAGTCTGTTTGGATTCCAGGAGCCAAAATGAGACCTTTCCTGATGCTTCTTTGCTCAGGTCAGGGAGAAAAGACCTGTTTTGTGTTTCTGTCCAAAAATATCTAAATGAAGAAAGAGAAGTTTGCTTATTTCTTGGGCCAGAGAGAGACGCCACGCCCTCCAAACGCTGACTTTCGTGGCTTTGTGTTCTTCTAGTTTGGCACCAAGTCAAGAGAAAGTGTGCTGTGTTCCAGAAGACAAGGGGAGCCGAGGAGAAAAGGCTGTGGGAGGCCGGGAGCCTCGCTGGCTGCCCAGGTGGTGACAGTGCTTCCTGGGCTGCCCAGGGATGACTCGATGGGTGCTGCAGAGAAGTCTGGGCCAAGCCCGGCTTTGGCCCCGCCAGGCCGTGCTTCACCGAGGAATGCAGCGACGAGGCCCTGCCTCCTGTGCGAGACCAGCGCAAGTGGAGGGAAGCGGCGTTAGGTGGGAAATACGGGCTTTTCAGGAACGTGGCCAGACATACATGGAAAAAGAGACAGGTGATTTTCCCTGAGCAGAGGTTAAATAATGTTGCTACGCTATGAAACAGGGATCTGAATAGCTGTTCGAATTTTGTCTGTAAAGTTGTACAGGCATAGGTGAAGGTATTTCCCCATTTTCTGTGGTGAGACGCGTACGCTTCACGGCCCGGACTTCCTGTCTGTCTCCCAGCTCCCCGGTGCTGGCTGCCCTTCTTGTGTGGACCTGTCACCCACAGGGGATCTGGCTCTCCAGGAATCTAGGGCAGACTCAGTGCCTCATGAATCCTGCCCGGAGGGTTAGTAATTTGAATTTTATAGTCATGTGCTGTAATTTGACTTACATCACAGTACTGTATCATTATCCATTTAGAGTAGTTTTTCCCAAAGAGCAACATACTGCTAGAGATGAATGTTAGTGGGACTGCAGAACTGCAATTTTTAATGTTGCATCATGGTGAGAAAATTATCTTCTCTACATTTTATTTATTTTGTGTTGCCTTCTATAAAAGTTTGTAAAACTATATGGCATTTGTGTTACTTTCATCTCCTATTTCTAGTGGTGGTAATAGCTTTGTACTCATGTTAGGAATTTAAACAGTTTGCTTCCTTTAAAAACAAATCTTCTCACATTTGCGCAAGTCACTTTAAAGAAGAGGCAGGTGATGAGGAACGCGGGGCCTCACGGAGACGGCGAACGTGGCAGAGCTTGTGCAGGCCGATTCGGGCTGGCTGGTTAGTATGAGCACAACGCCCTGGGGAAGATGGGGCCTACTTTCCTTACGAGAAGAACAGTGCTACATGTAGAAAAACACTGGCCAGACCGGGGATTTAGCTCAGTGGTTCCGGCGCCTGTCTTGCAAGCGCAAGGAGGCGGGTTCGATCCCCGGTCACCACATACCATACTAGGTGTGGAGATCCACACCCAGCAGCAACCAGTACCACATACCACAGTGCCGGGCGTGGTGGCTCACGCCTGTCATCCCAGCACTCGGGAGGCAGAGGCAGGAGGATTGCTGTGATGAGTTTGAGGCTGAGCTCGGGGCCAGCCTGAACTACAAAGTGAGACCCTGTCTCAAAAAAACCTAAAAAAAAAGAAAAACACTGGCCAGAGACTTAGCCCTTGCCTGATTACTTTGCAAGCTTGAGTTAAGGACTTAAAAGTAAAAGAAGTGTTAGTTCAGATTGTCCCGCGCACAGGACAGCCCTGCTGGGGAGCAGAGTGCTGCCGGGCCACCTTCCTGCTAGTTTTGAGAGGTTGGGTTCTGGTGGAGCCTGGGATGCACATCAAGGTCTTCACTTCTGCAGCTCTCAGCTTGGTTAATGAAATTGGAGACCCACCTCAAAGCCTTCTGAAAAGACCCCTTGTTTACTTCTGAGGATTCCTTGAAAAAAGCCTTTTCTGGAAAGGAGGAGGTCTGACGTGGCTTGACATCGCGTCCGTGGTGATGGGCAGTTTGCCTTCCTTCCCCTTGTAGTGACGACATGACCCGCAGTGCTGTGCAGTAGCAGCCGGGCTTACCATGCAGCCCTTGGATCCCCTGCGGTGAAGCCACCATCTCCCTCCCTCAGTGCCTGGAGGGGGCCTGGGTCAGCACTGTGCACACTGTAGGGGCAGAGTTCTTTGTCACCGACACTGTTGGGGTACCCAGGAGCTGGCCAGCGGAGGGGAGCTGGCACCATGCCCATCCACCTTACGGAGGGGTAGCTGGACAGGCCTCAGCTGAGAGCCTGCTCCTGGACCCTGCAGGGCCTCCTTACTTTCGTCACCGGCTCGCTCTCCCCGCTCGCCTACCTTCACCTGTCTTTAGTTGGTGAGCAGGGTCAGTGCAGAAAACATTGCCTTCTGCTTACCAGGTAATAGTAGAATGCTACTTTGCTTTAATTTCAGATCATAGTGTTTATTTTTAAAGGAGCAATGGAAAGGAATTTGGCTTTGTTCATTGTTTTCCGGGCGGCTTCTCTTGCTACATACTGTTTTTCAGGAGGTGTTTTTACATATGAAGATGTATAGAAATCATGTCAAACATGCCAAATATCAGACCAAGAAGCGCCATAGGCAGACCCCTGTTGCTGAGCATATTTTATACTTTTTGCCTCCTTTTTTCCTTGCCTTTCCCTATTTCCTTTTCTTCTCCTGGAGTCTCTCTAGCACATGCAGGGAAGACCAGACTATCGTTATTCTTTATGGTATTTATATAGTTAATATTCTTTTATTAGGAAAGTTATAACTACTTAATGTAGTTTATATACTGTATTGCTTTTGCTTTTTGCCGTTTTAAATTAGCAAGTCTGTAATAAAGAGATCTAAGTTTGAAAACAACCCCTCTGAACATATGCTTCAGGTCCTTGAGCTCTCCGTTTAACGGTACGCTCTCAGAGTGCTTTGTGTGTGAAGCAGCGCCTGCCTCCCTGCCTGTTCCCCGTTCGTTCACTGGCCTTCGCAGGCTGAGTTTAGTAGCAGGTCCTGGTTTTCCAAAAGGGAGGTGGGTTTGTGTTCCACGCGTTTAGTTCCAGAAGCAGGAACAATTGTATCGGCTTCTCCTGAGCAAAGCAAGACCCCTGCGTGTAGAGGCTGCTCCTGCTCCCACTGAATCCCTGCAGTTTCTGTCCCCGTGTGAGGCTGAGGAGGAGAGTGAGCGCTGCTTTGTTGGACCGCGGCGCCATCTGTCCCTCCTTCGCCTCTGGTTCCTGCCACTGAGCCGGCCAGGCAGGGCAGAAGGGGGACAGCAAGGGGAGGTTTCCTGCTCCTCCCACCTCTGCATTCGAGTCCCCGCACTGCTGGGTCTGCGCCTGCCTCGCTGACACCCTTGTGCACTCACTCAGAGGCCATGTCTAATTCTGTCTGCTCTGGGGCATTTGAGTTAACATGTTACATTAACGTCATACCTCGTGAACACACATGTGCGCACACACGTGCACACACAGCACATGTGCCCCATCCAACCAACACCACCTCTCGTCGGAACTCAGGAGCTGACCTGACACCCAGCTGTCTCTCCACCTCTGCACGGACGTGCACCTGGGACACAGGGCATCGGTTAAGGAGACCGATGGCCCCAGATTAGTTAATAGCATATGTGCAGCTTTCATTTCAGTTTTTAAAGATAACCTAGAAGTATATGTTAAAAATTAAAATTTTCTGTTTGAGGATCTGTGACGTATCTGCTCAGCAAGTAATGAGAGGATTAAGAGTTCTGAGCAAGGACAGATTGTATCACCTCTGAATCCAAGTTGCTTTATCTGTAAAATGAAGATTAGACTCGCATCTGCCCTTATGAGATGGTCTGATCCTGTTTCTGCAGAACGTTCAGCATGCCCACCTGGAGAACAGCACTCAGGGGCGTGTGCCTCGTGCTTTCTTTTGTTCTGGATCAGGACTATCCGAAGCAGGACTGAGCGTGAGGGGGCCAGTGCGGCCAGAGCCTGAGGGACAGAGCGATGTGGCCAGGTGGTGTCTCCATACTGAAGGCGTATGCCTGCCTTGTACAGACGCTTGTGTGTGTCATTTGACCCACAGACTGGGCCTGTGAGATACGCGTGTGACAGGGGAAGAGGGAACAGCCCTCAGGTCATCCTCACAGTCAGAGCCAGGCTGAGGCCCGGCACCCGGAGGAGCAGCTCGTGTTATTCTGCCGGACCTTGACCTGGTTATACTGGCGTTGCGTCTCCCCGGCGAATCCTGTGGGGAGCTCTGGTTTGAGTGGTCAGCAGTTCTTTCTCTAAAGTCAGTCCTGTGACTTCACACGGGGCGAACACGGGGCCATGGCTCAGCAGGTCTCTTCCGTCTATTTGGGACGAGGGAAGTTGTGCCCAGAGTCCTGAGAAGGTTAGAGACCAAATTCTTTCTGGTGTTCACTGTGCAGTGTATGGTTTTACATAAGGTGTTCACTGTTGGGAACTAGCAGTGGTAAACATGAAAAAAGTTGTGAAGCAAAGAGAACTGTGTGCACCTTTCGGTCCCTGTGTTGATTTGCCTCCTGCCATGCGCGCGGGAGGCGGATATTTCACAGTCTCTCTCCCTTTCAGTGCAGGCCTCATCTCGGAGAAGCAAGCTGCCTCCTCCTCTTAGAGATGGGGAGAGTGTCTAAGGTTAGAAGTCGTGTCTGGTTGCATGACATGTGTGGAGAGCTGGTATTTTATCCTAGGATTATCCTAAAAGTTACAACTCTGTCTAGAATAAAAAAATATTGTCTCTCTGTACCTAGAAATAATTATCATTCATGTTTTTATGTATTATATTTATATTTTTCCTTTCATTACCGGCTTCACACAATTTGGATCATTCTGTCTTATGTTTATATACACTTAACATAGGTTGTAAATGTTTCCTTTGCCAGTATTTGCAGTTAGGGTTAAATACTTACGTTTTAAAAAAATAGATTAATCGATAACTTTTGCCTTTTCATCTTTCTAGAGAAAATATCAACGAGCTTGTAACTTACCAGCAAGACATTACAGGTCTCAAAGGTAGGTTGGGTGTAGAATAGTGAATGGGAATTTCCAGAAGGACGAGTTTAAAGTTAAAAGCCAACCAGACACAGTGAGGCCCCAGAGGAGAGCAGGCAGTTTCGGTCTCCACCTGCGTTAGGATTGTGGTGTTCAGGTAAGGCAGGGAGGCACAGTTGCCCCCGAGGGCCATGGCAGTACAGAGGGACGTAGGAAAGAATGTGGGTAGAAACAGACCCAGCATGAATGTGCAGCTTTTCAAGGTGCCGCGAGGCACTGGGTCCTGTTTCCCTACCATATATTTTGTTTGCACAAGTGCTTAGTGCAAGCACCATACGAATCAATAGTCGGTGTCTTAAAACCTTTAACCTCGTTCAGGCTTTGTCCAGTGGTGGTACACCAGGGTGAAGAGCCAGCCTTCTTCAGCAAGGCTGTTGCGCTCTTGGTTACAATGAACAAGCGGATCTGAGCAATCAGACAGAGCTGGCGGACTTGGTGCTGGCAACTCAGTGCCGCTCCAGCAGCAGGGGAGGTCAGAGCTGCTGAGGAGCCTGAGTCACGCCGAGGGCTGGGCCTGAGCTCCCTCCACAGCGGCCTGAGTGGGAGCCAGCAGCAGGCTCCTGGAGGCGCCAGACGAGTCCTTGGCATTCCGGCTCCTCAGCTAACACAGAACACGTCCCCTGCGTTGCACTTTTACCTGGCTGGGACTGCCAGTTGGGCCAGGTGCCACCGAGAACGGCCATATCACAATCACAGGGCGCACCTTGCTTCAAGAATCCCCAGTCTCCCCTCCCCATAATCAGTTGACATCTTTATGTAGGTTGCTGGGGAGAAGGGGTTACTTGTGCGCCTCCCCTAGCGCCGCAGATTGGCCTCTCGCCTGCAGGCCGACAGCGCGGCCTGCGCCTGAGTATGGGGCAGGCCCGGCGCTGCTCCTTGGTGTGCGTGGTGGAGCTGTGCAGCCTGCAGCCCTTCCCGTGGCCGGTCCAGGTTCTGTGATCTCCAGAGCTCTTCTCTGCCATGCCAGTGACTGTTCTGCTCTTCCCTGGGAACTGAGAATTGAGAAGGGAGGAGACAGTGCTCAGAGAGATGCCCTCCTTGAAGCCAGCAAGAGAGAACCCAACGTTAATTAAAAAGCCGAGTGGCCATGGAGCCCAGTGACCGTGCTCAAGCCAGCACACCGCAGGATGGAGGATGGAGGACGGGGCAGGGCTCGGCTGGATGGAGGTCAGGAGCACAGGGCCGGAGCAGGTCTTTAGAGTACGCCTTCTTCCTTCCCTGAACATCGAAACAGTGCCAGTGTCTGGGTTCGGTGCTAGGAGCAGAGAGAAGTCAGGTCAGCAAGGTCCCCCAAGGGGTCCGGGTCGCGGGAAGGGTGGCGCGTCCTGCCTCAGAGGTGCCTGGCAGCCCAAGGAGGGGTGGATATCCAGAGGCTTTCCAGGAAGGTGACCTTCAGACTCTGAGGGACAGTGTAGCAGCCGGACCCCGAGACACGCAGGACGACTTCCCTGGGCAGAGGAGAGCATGGCTGTGCACCTGAAATGTGTGCAGTAGGACGATGAATTTGTGGAATTTGGGGAAGTGCGAACTGTTCCGGGCCCTGATGCCAAAGATAAAGCTGGTAGCTGCTGCAAGACCACAAAGGCCCATGTGTTCTGCAGAGTGTTTTCCTGAGCGCTGTGGGAACAACGAGAGTTCCAGGCCGGGAGCAGCTCCCGTGTCCCCCCCGCTGGCATGGGGCTTGAGACTGACTGAAGACGGCCAGGGAGAGGAGGGCAGGCATCTGTGTCAGAGGACACGGGCCAGGCGTGACCGCCTGGCTGGATATGCAGAGAGGACAGATGGGGCTGAGGCCTGGGAGGAGCTCACACGGAGACGGAAGACCCTGGAGGAATGGCCGGGCGTGAGGGAGGACACGAGTTAGTCTGTAGGCATGTGGACAGCGAGATGCCCCTGGGACAAAATCGAGCAGTTCAGTGGGCAGCTGGACAAAAGCACCTAAGGTTGGGGAGACAATTTTGGCAGGAAATACAGGCTGGAGAGCCATCCGTCTGCACACCGGAAGCTGTGATGTGATTGCGCCCAGAGAGCATGTGGGGTTGGAGGGCAGCTGAGCTGGGCATGCCCCTGTTTAAGGAACTGTGAGGCAGGAGGGGCTGTTGTAGGCTTCAGAGGAAGAGCAGCAGGAAGAGTGGCCGGCAGCACTGACTGGTGCTGTTGAGACAGTCAAGGGAGGGGACGGAGCAGCGCTTCCGGCTTAGACCTCGTGCAGGTGATGGAGCGCACGCAAGCCCGCCTGCTGCAGTCGTGCCTGGAGAGGTCAGGCTTAGCATGCACGGCTGGGCCGCAGGAAGTCCCCTTGCCAACAGACTGGTGGGAGAAACTTGAGAAGGAAAGTGGGAAGGACCAGGCAGAGAAGCAAGCAGAGCTCAGCCACAGAGCTCACACCGGGACACATGTCCAGGGGCTGTGGTTGGTGTAAAATGGGTGAGGTGTCCATAAACAGCACTGAAAACCTCCCATTGGCCCTGGCAGTTGGAAGGTCATCTGTGACCCTCCTGTGAGTGAGGCGGGACTGTTTTGGAGGCAGCTGGATCTAGGGGGCACTGTGGTGAAGGGTCTGAGTGCCACCCAGCCTCAGTAGTCTGAGTAAGATAAAGGGGTCAGGAAGATGCTGTTCAGGTCACTTGTGGCTTTGCTACCTCTGGCGGAAGTAAACTCTCTGCTTTGTGTGTGCCTCTTAGCCTTGGAGGCAGCTGGTGTGGACTGAGACCCCTGCAAGCTGTGAGCCAAGGAAACCTCACCTCCTTTTAACTTTGGGTATTGGGTGTTTTGTCTCATAAGGAGACAAAAGTAACTAAGACAGCATCGCTGCGTGCCTTTTCCCTTGACACTTCAGAAAGAGCTCAAAGGAAGGCCTGAAAAACACCAGCGATCAGTGTCTCCTGGAGGAGACAGCAACCCACTGTCTCCCGCTTATCTGCCAGTTCGTAAGGATGTGCGTGACTGTGATGGTGGTGTGTGTCCTGGACAGTAGCCATGGTGTCATTTGTAGAGGATCCGCAGTGCTTTGCTGACACTTGTGTGTCTCCTCCATGCCCGTGTGGCCATGAACTGTCTGGGTGCAGCTGCGGCCAAGTGAGGCCGACCATCGGCCGGCAGTTCTCTTCCAGGGTCCTGTCATGGCTGTGGCGGGGACAAGGTGTGCTGTCTCTTAGGCCTTTGTCCACGGTGCGTGCTGAGAGCGGCCCACACGCAACGCAGCCTTCTTTCTAAAGTGCTTGCGTAATGAGCCTTATCGCATGTTGCTCCATACTTGTCTCACTTTGGCATAGATTTGGGGATTGAAAGAGCTTATAGACCATTCCGACAGGCCTGTGAAGCAAGCAGAGGAGGAGGTAGCAGCCCCTTCCCATTTCCAGGGTCTGACAGTCCTGGCTGAGGTTGCCGGCACTGCGGGGTGCCACTGTAGGGGGCTGATTTGATGGTCGCTCTACCCGACTGTGATGGAGACCACAGTGGGTAAAGACTGCATCTGCTGGCTGCCTTTGCCTCCTTGCTTGTTGTCATATAACTCGACATAATTTTTTGCTTAATTAATTATGTAAATGAGCAAAGGAAGAGGATTTCTTAGTTTTGCCTTTGAGACCATCATTTCTATCTCTCCCATCATAAATTTACATGGAAATTAGATGCAGACAGCATCATTTTTGTCAGTTTTTGATTTGTAACAACACATATTATGGACAGTGCTCAGTGTGGAGTGGAGGGTCTGCAGCCCATTTATTTAACCTGGAATATAGATTTTTCAAGTTATATGAATACAGTTAATCTGTTCGGAAGATGGTAGAAGATAGAGAACAAATCAGAGATGACAGACTTGACACTTTAATGGAACTGCAAGGTGTGGTATTTATGGTGCATCTCAAATTCTTACAGTGAAGCACATTAGAACTTCTGCAGTGAGTTCAGACTTTGCCCGTGTGCTCTCTGAATGGCAGCCACTGAGATGCCATCCCTGGGTAGGTGCCAGGAGGAAGAAAGCTGGCCGAGAGAGGGCAAGGTACAGTCCACCCCTGGAAGTGCTCAAGCCGTGTGGGCAAAGCCGTATTCATAGGTTTGGACGGGGTGATGGGAGAACATCTCACAGGTCAGCAAATCCACAGGCCCTTGAGATCACCAGACCGAAGAGAAAGGACTGCTTCGAAGTTAAACTTTAAGTTGGGGCGTGTCCCTTTGCTCGGAGGAGTTGTTTCTCCAGATGGGCTGTGGGACCACCTATGTAGAATCCCTGTTAAAAATTAAAAAAATACATTTCCAGCTCACCCAAAAACGACACATTAAGAATTTCCAGAGCCACATCCCAAGGGTCTACATTTTAAAATCCAAAAAATTTCATACAACTTTAAATTTGAGCTGGGAGTGATTCATCTTGAACAGAACCTAAACATTGCCTTACCAGGTCTGGATTCTAAACTGCGTTTGGGCCCAAAGATATCTTTATAGTCTGACCTTGCTCATCTTCAACGTGGTCTGTAGAACAGCATTTAAAATAATTTCATGTATGTAGTCTGAACATCTGAAATTGGAAGTGCTGTGAAGTCTGAAGTGTTCTGTGTCAACATGATAATCAGAAAGTTGCAGATTTTTGGGGGCTTACGGAGTTTTGGTTTAGCGATGCTCGGCTGACAGAGTCTGTGCAGAAGTTCTAACATGTAAAAGGCTCCGATGTCTGAAATGCTTCTGGTCCCAAGCTTTTCAGATGCAGAGTGCTCAGCTTGCCCAGAAAATGCCTTTTTCCTTGTTCTGACTCCAAGCATTCTATTACTGCCTCTCAGCAGGTGTAGCTGTTTTTCTTTTTTCCTTCTTCCAACCTAAATTTAGCCAGAGGTGCTAAATTAGAGGGGTCACTGAGGTCATGAAAATTGTTCCATATATCACAGTGTATGATCTTCAAGGTGATATTCATCTGCAACACACTGCATATTTTGTTCTGACTCGAGATCTTGAATTTTCTGTAGTTCCCAGAGAAAGCAATTGTTCCTCAAAAATTTCTTATGACAGTAAGTCATGAGAAATACTCAGTGTCATACTCAAAAGGTTTCCCGAGTGCTCATTTCAGTGCCAGGTCAGCAGCAGGCATATGCAGCTGTGTGTGGTGCATGTCCAAGGGGATGATGCTGGTTTCATGGTGGTGAAATGCTGGTTCTGTGTGACAATTATGAATGCATTGTAAGTATCTTACCTCTTTCTTTGTCACCATTATCCTCGGAAATGTAAAATAGTTTAGAGTTCTTTCTAGAATGCTGTTGCACAATTTTTTCTTTTTAATAATTATTTCTGAAAATGCGTACCTGTGTTACAGATGATGACATTTTGAAAAGTCAGTTTATTTGAAAATGAGGACACAGTTCAATTAAAAGCCCGACTTTCCTTTACTATCCTCTTCCCACCACCTTTCTCACCCTCAACTAAGCAACAGAAGTAGTACATCCTCGCTACACTGCTGTTTCACCCCAACCAAGTCTTCAGTGTACCCCTTATGTTTGGATCTTCTACACTGTAAGGTAAAACATCCGTGTTATGGAGGCAGACTGCAGAGGGTGTGGCTGCTGCACCGCACGCCCAGACGGCTGGCGCCTCGAGAGCAAGGTTCTGAGCCATTTGCCTGAAGTAACTTTGGTTTTATTTTGAGCAGTGGCCAGGTTCCACCCGTCCACCATTTTGGACTCTGAGGTGTGGGAGCCCAGGGAGATTCTGGTAGGCCAGGATCACCAGCCAGTCAGGATATTGCCCCAGTATGTCTCAGAGGCGAAGCTGAGTCCCCCACAATGTTATGATATGCTTTTCTGGGTAGACTCCAGACCTGCTGCGTCAGCTGGCAGTACTTGTACCCTGGGGGCCCTTCTGTGCACTCCTGTGTGCGGATCCGCGTCTCTCAGACACTCTGTGGTAGCGGCAGCAGACCTGGGTATGGTCGTGTGTTGAGAAAGATGGCTGTAACTGTTGAGAATCGGTGTTCGTCCAGTTTTCTTGGGCCAAATGGCTTCTCCTTGATGTCTGGGAAGCTGCGTTCACTCCTAGCCAGTACTTTCTCTGTGTGTTACCCAGAGAATGTTTTAGAATCTCAGCAACTCAATTCAGTTAAGAAACATCGACATCATGAGGGGTACAAGAGGCGAAGGCAGGGTTAGTGGGACGTTTGTCCGAGCAGATGAGAGTCACAGATCCAAAGAGGAAAGATGAGGGATACTTTTGAAAGTAACGCCGGGGAGTGAGCAGACCCAGGCCCTGAAGAATGCATGCTAGAAAGTAGGCCTGGCCACAAGGTGGATCTACAGGCTGAGGAGGAGGGGTTCTTGTCACTTAGGGAGGGTGACAAAGATTTGGGGGGAGGTCGAGTTTCATCCTTTGGAAGATATCATTTCTATAGAGAATGTTGATATATAAATCCTGGGAATGATAATTTTATCCACATTAAATGGGGATAAATACAACAGGCCATGAGGGAAGGTGAAAATTCAAGTGTCTGATGAAATGTATATTTTGTTTTTGACATTTGGCTTCTGTTTTCTTGAAGTGTAAGTAGCTATAGATAGAAGGAATGTAGAAAAAAGTTAAACCTTTCACATTTTTACCTTCATATTATTCCACATGAAACCTAACTTAATATTTTGGAATTCCCTTTCATTTTCCTTTTTTTTTTAAATCAACATCTTATACTGCAAGACACATTTGTGTTTAAGCCAACTTGGCAGGGAAGGAAAATCTAAGACACAGAGGTTAGGTTATTTTGGTAATTGTGTTAAGAATTAGGTGAAACCCTCAGTGAGGAGGTGTTTTTTGTTTATTTGTTTTTGGGGTTTTATTGCCAGCACAAGTTCCAGGACTTGCACAAAGTGCACTTTTCCAGAGCGCTTCTCGGTCCTGGCCTCCCCTCTGGACCGTGCGGAGGCCCAGGTCGGTCAGCCTCTGAGTGCACCAGGAAGGCAGCGTGGAATTCCTCTGCTGTACGCCTGGCTGCCTCCCCGTATCTGTGCTACTTGGGAGAATGTGATAAATGGATGCATTTGAAAACATTCTCCTTTTAACATTTTTTTTTAACACTGTACACCCAGAACAGCAGCTGTGGCAGCAAAAGCAAGCCTGGATCTTGTATTCATAGTTAGTCTTGTTTGACAATCCCAGATATTTTTATGCAGGACTGAGTCGGGCAGCCCCGCAGCAGAACATTCAATCTGTCTCAATCAGCCAGCCTGTTTGGCACACAAGGGCCTGGTTTTATCCTCGTAGTAAATAATTCTAAATGAAGCAGTCATGCACTGAATGTACCCAGAGCCACAGTACTGAGTATTTTTTTACTACAGCCTGTCAACATCTCTTTTTCACATGCTGGTTCTATTCACTGCTAGCTGTTTTATTCCTTGTAGCCTTGAGTTCTATCTTTGGCCAGGTCTTGATTCATGATTTTTAAACAAAATAGGATCCTGTGTTTGGTGCCAGCGTGGCCTCCCCCACCTCCTCTGCACAGCATTGTCAAATAGATGCAGTGTCCATTTGTGCCCAGAATTGTAAGGACTTTGGGATTTGTCACTTCCCCCTTGTGCGGGTTGGTGCTCGTCATCCCACGAGCCTGCGCTCTGTTGATGGGGCTCCTGTCCTATCTGCTTCGTGGAGGTGGATGCTGAAGGTTTCCAGCTCAAGTCTTCTCATGCTGGGTGGCTACACTCCACTTGCCATCTGAGGAAAGACTTCTGTCCATGGCGCTGTTGTTGGCTCACATGTTTTTCAAATCTGAAGCAGAAACCCAGATACCCTCAAAAAATCTTCCCGTGGCCCTTGGTACTTTCCTCAAGCTCAAACCCCTTTTGTCCTGCTAGTTACCAAGCTTGTTAAAGATACACTCTCTACTAGGTTATCAGGCTTGGAGAGCTACTAGAGCAGTGTAACATGTTTCAATGTAAATTACCTCTTATTTGTGCTGTGCACAGAGGTGTAAGTGTGATCTGTCTAGCGCCAGTCAGCTGCACACTCAAGCAAAGTGTACGTGAGCCGGGGCTGTGCGTCCCAGCCAGCCGTGGAGGTGGGAGGTGTGACGAGACCAGCCCCAGTCGCCGTCTCACCTTCCCTATTGCCACAGGGGTGGTGGAAGCGGCATCTGTTCCCCCCGGTGAAGTGCTGACCGGTGTGAGAGTCGCAGGGGTGCAGAGGTGTGAATGAGGCCCCTGACGGAAAGGCACAGCAGGGAGGACTTGCCGTGGGGTGAGCTGGGGTGTGTGCTGAATCTCACTCCAGCACGTGCCTGTGTGACGTGGAGCAGCAGCCGCAGCGAGCAGGGGTGAGCTGGAATCCACAGAAGGGGGCTAGGTGGAAGCGGCCGCTCCTGGGTCCCCCCCCACGCTAGTGCGTAGTCCAGCATACAGTTTGTGGGTTCTCAGGGTTTACATGCACCCTGAGAACTGTGAACTGGTGTAAGAGTTTTATGAATTGTACACGATTCATCAAAACCAAGGTAAATTTTATGTATCATAAACATCTACCAATAAGAAAAGGAAAGAAAATATTGTTGTGTGATTTGTTAACTGATGGTAAGCTGAGAGGCCTACCAGAAATCTTCAGATCATGAGGAAGTGGGACAGGAGCGTAATGTGCTGTGGCGAATCTGCTTCCTGAGCTGGTCGTGGGCGTGTCTAGCAAGGAGACCCGGGGCTGTGTCTGGTGAGGCCTGTGAAGCTCGAGGGGGCCGCCTCACCTCTAGGGATAATGACAGATATAGTTTCTGCAGAGAGCCTGAAATTTGAAATGCTCCAAAACTAAATGCTTCGAACACTAACATGCTCCCACAAGTGGAAAATTCCACACTCCAGCTCTTGTGGAAGATCTCAGTCCAAACAGGCTTACTAAAAATAGCACATGAAGCCACCTCTAGGTGTGCGTGCAAGATGCATTTCATTCACACATGAATTGCATGTTTAGACTTGGTTGCCAGCCCTCTTTCCTTGGGTGCACGTATGGCATTTCAGGTTGAGCTCCTCCCTCTGTGCAGCTCCTGCCTCGACACTGTGCAGCTGTGGGCCTCACACGTGGCCTCACCGAGATGACTGGTGGGAGGTCCTGCGGGGCCAGGCCCGACGCAGCTAGAGGCTGCTCTCAGCCTTTCCTGGAGTCTCCTCCACAGATTAGCGTTACGACTTCAGCGGAGGTGAAGACAGTTGTCTGAAGTTCACGCAGAGCTGCTCCCTGATCTGGCCACAGCTAGGGTGAGACGGGCACAGGTCAGCTGAGCAGTGCCACCATTTAAGTGGAATCAGACTCAAGACTGTGGATTTCTATTTGGATAAGAAAAACTATCACCATGATGTAGTAAAGGGCGAGGTTCCGACCTGCCAGATTAAACAGCAGTCTTTTTAAGTGGATGCAAATCCATTTGGATTCCTGGTTAGAAAACCCTGTTGTGTTCTGTCCGTTTTTCTCACGCGGCCAGCTGAGAGTTCTGCAGCTCAGCCTGGGATCTGGCAGTCGTCCCTGCACTGACTTCTCAAACCTCTGCTGTGTCCTCTCAGAGGCAGCTGTGTCCCTCGGACGCTGGCCAGTCCTTCCTGGCTGTCACATCGATGCGCTGGCCCTTGCCTGGGGGCACTTTGCTGCGCAGGGCACTTCCTGCCCAGCCCCTGTGGTGCCCGGTCCCCTGGTGGCAGGGTCACTCCCTGTCCTGTGGCTTCCTCTCCTCCCTGAAGGACAGCCAGGTGCACTCCGGGTTCTTGCTGCTGCTGTCTGTCTGTGTACGGTCCTGCTGCGTCTGAAGCCTGTCAGACCTGGCTCTGGGTCTTCCGCAGGGAGGGCGTGGGATCCAAGGCCCCTCCTCCACTTGTCTGCGGTGTTCTTGGACAATTTATTTAATGTTTCTGAGACCGGTTGTGAGTCAGTCCAACAAGACCGCTGTGGTCTCAGTATGTGTGGCAAGGACAACAGAGGATACATGCAAAGCCAGGCAGGGTGCCGGTCCTTAACGGGCCTCAGAAGTGGCGACTGCTCCTACTTGGAGTGCCCTCTCTTCGCAGTCACATCTGTCCCTCTGCCTGACCTGGTCTGTCCCATCGTTCGTGGTGCCTGGTACCCGAGCCTGGTGTGAGGTGGGTGACCACGCTTCAGACGCCTGATCTCAGTGGACTCTTCTCTGAGCGGTGAAAGGTAGTTGAGTCCATTTCCTGAGTTTCATTGAAAATAGAAACACTGAGCTGAAAAGCGGCATGAAGGGTCTGTGGAGAGAGGGGTGACGGGCTGTACTCCGGGAGCATGGCGAGGCTCCAGGATTGATTGACTGTATTGATTTCGCATTTTTCTCATTATGTTGTCCTCCCTACAACCCCCCATATACATAAACATGGTTTCCTTTTTTTGCTTTTACCATCAAATTTTTCTTTCCCTTCTTTGCATTCCTCCACCCCCTCAGTTTTCCCTTTTCCTTTGAATATTTTCTTCCTGTTTCACAATACCTAAAAGATGAATTTCATTTGCCTTATTCAAGCCTAAGAATGAGACAGAGGAGGTGGGTGGGGTGTCCTGCTTCCTCTCTGTCCCTTTGAGCCTGTCTGTGGAGCCTTGAGGCGCGACCCAGGCTCTGGGTGAGATGGCCTCCTCCTTCATGTCCGACCCTCCCTCTACTTCCTGTGTGCCCTTGGGCACGATCTTTGCCCTCTTGTGCTTCCGTTTCCTCCCCAGGATCAGGGGACCATCCGCGGCACCTTCTTTAAAGTTGTGAAGATTCAGCTTGGTGCAGTGTTTTCAGAATGGTGTCTGATGTCAGGCGCGGCCGCTGTGTGTTATAGCACAGGGCGCCTGTGCAAGGTGCAGTGTGGTGTCGATGCAGAACACACAGACGCTTACTTGTGTAACTCCTGATCCAGTTTTAATGGTTTGAACTTACTAACTTTCCATATGCTGTGTCCTGAAGTTTTACAGAAATAAATTGGTAGAGGTAAGCATCTACTTTCTTTAAGAATTTTAGTCGTGTTTAAACTTTTTGTCTCCAGAGCACATCATTATGAGTTGGGTAATCTTACAGAATATCTGCAGAAATACTTAAGTTTTGTTTTACTTCACATTTTATGGCTATTTTCAGTGGAAGAAACCTAGTGTAGTAACTTGGTAATGTGAGAAGGTCTTGAACTCAGAAGGAGCAGGGGGACCACTGACACGCAGCAGAAGGACGTGCCGGTGCTCTGAAGGGCTCTTCATGCTGTGGCGATAAGGCAGGCTGCCTCACCACAGTGCTCAAGCCGTGCGTTCCGGAGGAAGCCGGGAGGTTCTGCAGTCTGACCTTTCTGTGTTACAGGAAGGTCCCCAAAATGGGATAGTTCCAGGAAGTGCCCTCAGGCATCTCGAGAATTTGGGGGGTGTGGGAATTCCTTGAGTTTCTAGGAAGCACCTAGAGCTTATGCAGTAGATCTCAGCTTGCTGTTTTAGAACAGATGCAGACGGAAGCTTGCAGGTGCCGGGAAGGGCAAGGAAGGCCCCTGTAAACCCCCTGCTTGGACAGCACTTTCTCTCAGGGAAGCTGTCTTCTGTCTCAGAGGCCTCTGGCGAGTGGTGCTGGGCTTGTTGCCTCTGTGTTCTGTTTGGTCCTCACAGGCCTGGGCCTGGCCTTGGATTTCTGCACATAGGCTGTAGTAGTGGTTGTCTTGGTAAAGCAGAGTGGTGAGGCCCCATCCAGCCAGATATCTAGGGCCTGTGGGGGCTTCCGGGAGCCAAGGATGACAGAGAACCTACGCGCAGAAGTGTACACAAAGAGAAGTGTTTGTCACACCTAATGAGCTCCCTCCGCATGAGTTCACCCACCAGGACAGAGCCCCCTACACACCCTCCGTCTTCCCTCGGTTCTGCTCCGCGAGCTTCTCTTCCCGGGCTGTGCAGTAGCCGTGGTGCCCGGGTCTTGCTGTCAGCAATGGAGCTGCTGCACCGTGGTCCTGGCAGCCACTCCTCACGTCCGCTGTGACCAGTGCCCACACTTTGTGAGGGCTGCAGTCAGGCAGGGGCCCTGGGTCCTCGCTAAGCAGTCACGCCTCATGCTGACCTGCCCAGTGGACTGGAGTACAGTTGACCCTGGGGCACAGGTGCCACAGCTCTCTCTGGCGCAGGGCTCCCCCAACGCTTCCTGGCCCCAAGTTGCCAGTCTTCCTCCATCTGGGTGGCAGGTCCATGGCCAAGATGAAGAGCGCGATTTCATTGCTGAGTTTACCTAGCATGAGTACAATTTGAGTTAATAGGAGATATAATTTAAAATTTTTGTTGTACGTTCATGGCCAACATTTTTGTCAGCTGAGTCTTGGCAAATAGTTGTTTGGGGCTACAGACCTCTACCAAGTAATTGAAGAATCTCATTGGTGATGCTATTAATATAGTAGGTATGTAATAATACTGAGTAATAAGTATTTCTCATATTTTCAGGTAAATAGAAGCTTAGTTGGGGTTTATTCATCATTACTTCTCAGATAATCGAAACAGTAGAGGAAACCTTGTGAGCATGAATGAGGCTTCTCTTCTTTAGTTTGTTGGCCCTCGTGAGAAACTCTCACGTGACAGCTCGACCTGGCCCAGGCAGCCTGCTGTGGAGGGCTTCCCGACCCTTCTCCGTCCTGACGCCCGCGGCACGGGAGGCACCGGCGGACTGTGCGTCTCTCCCCAGGGCGCGCTCCTCACTTCCCGTCAAGTGTCCCCCTCGTGTCTGGGCTCCGCCTCTGCTCCTCACTGGCTCAGAGCATGGCGAGGTGGTTCTTCGTCTCACACTCTCCTTCCTGAGAACTTCGGCAGCGTTTCCATTGGGCTGTGCGAGCACTGTGCGAAAAGGGCTGTGGTTACCTGAGGACCGCTTCTCAGGCGCCACACTTGCTGTCACGGGAACATGGTGGACGTGCTGGGGACCTGTGACACCACGACTGGGGCCCGAGAGAGGCTGGTCGTGACGGAAGTGGCCAGGAAGACTAGCAGAGTAACTGCGGGATATCCAGAGGGTTTGCAGACTGGATGTCGGGGGAAGGGGCGATCGGGTTCATATAAGACATTTTTGGGGAGGTAGGTGAGCAGAACAGACCTCAGCGAGGAGCTCTCCCCATATGTGTTAGTCATAACCCTCACGTTTGTCCCCAGCAGAGCATTCAGTCATTAGCTAAGGGTCGCCCCTATAACCCACATCTCTTTTCTTTTGCGTGAACTGGACTGAGCCTTTGTCTTCCTGATGCAGTGGCCATACTGTGTATCCTGTGGGCTGGAAGGGTTAATGGAGTTAGTTCTTCACCTGTACATTCTGGCAAGGGCAACTTGCCTTGTCCGAGTGAGCTTGGAGTTCAGTGGAGTCAACTGGCCATCAACAGTTGTGTGATTAACACTGTCATGGATCTTCAGAACCCAGGAACAGAGAGCGAGGAAGTCCAGCCTGAGCTCACGGTGCACGGCAGTGTTCCCAGTGTGACGTTCAGCTGAGCGAGCTGCTGTCCTTTGTATCTCCGCTTTCCATCTGATAAGATTTTCGTCATCTCTGTAAAACAACCAGCAATCAGTGCTCTAAACCACAAGCTTGCTTTTCTCGTTGGAAGCTTTTATTTTATGAGCAAATACTGCAAAGGACCAAGCTAGGAGCATGCATGTGGTGGGAAGAGGAGTTCAGTTCTGGCTCTGTTTCTGTTGCTGATTCACAAACCTGCAGGTTGGCTGGAGAGGGAATAGCAGCTTCCTGGGCCTCTGCTGCTCTGGTCCGGCGGGCTCTCCAGCCCTGTGGTCTCTACACAGTGCAGTCGTGGTTGGCTCATAGCCTTAGACCTCAGAGATGATTCCTGGGTCCCAAGTAACATTTAGAATTTCCACTGGATTGTGCGGCTCTGTCTTCTGCCTCCACACGCTGGAGGCCTCTCTCTTCTCTATTCTTTGTAGACTTTTCCTAGGAGCCAGAGGGACGTCAGGAAGGGAGCTTTTCCTGGGACTTCCGGGGCTGCCCAGTGCTTTAGGCAGGGCGAGGCCGGCCCCCGGGTGTGGCTGCCTTGCTTGCAGAGTTTGAGTTTGGTCTCCAGCACAGCCAGGCCCTGGCTGTGGCGTGGGGTGTCGCCTCAGGCCTATGGTAATGGCTGCGGCTGAACTTTAGTTCTGATTTTTACAGCATGTGTTAGATTCTTTCTCCTGCCCATCTGTCTTTTTAAAAATGAATTCTTGTTTTGAGTTTATTGGTACATTGTAGGAGCACATTATGCTCACAGTACTCGTTGAGAATTTGTACCTGTACGTGGTATATCTTGATTCTCATTTTCTCCTATTTCCCTGTCCTCTCTTCAGCTCTTACCCCCTATATACCTAAGCTTTACATCCATCATTTTCCTTTTCACCTTCAGATTTTTTCTTTCTCTTCTTTGCTTTCCCCTGCCCTCCATTCCTCTTCCTCTATAAAGATTTTCTTCCTATTTCACAAAACCTGTCGTACATTTTTTACCTAATTTACACTTCAAGTTTCTTACACTGGAGAAGTGTTATGGTATTTACACATATGTCTTTATTTCAGTTAAAAGTATGCCTATAAATGTCTATAGTTTAGACATTCATCTATAAATGTCTCTAGTTTATCATTCCTTATGACTGGCTGGTACTCCATTTTATAACACACACACACACACACACACACACACACACACACACACCACATCCCTTCTTTATCCAGTCTCCTCTTGATGGGCATTTGGGCTATTTCCAAGGTTTAGCTATCGCAAACTGAGTTGCTATAAACATGACTACACATATGTCACTGTAGTATGATCCTTTTAATTATTTTTTATATAAAACTACAGGGGAATAGCAGGGTCACATGAGACCTCGAGTTCTAAGTTTTTGAGAAATCTCCACAGTGATTTCCATAGTGGTTGCACCAGGCTACATTCCCACTAATAGTGGAGAAGGGCTCCTTTCTCCCTGTAGTCCAACCAGCATTTGTTATTGGTTGATTTCTCAATAGCAGCCATTCTTTCTGGGGTGAGATTATCTATCTACCTACCTACCTACCTATACCTGATCTATATCCCCAGCTCTTTTTTATTTTGAGATGGTGTCACTGAGTCACTGATTTGCCCAGATTGAGCTCAAAGTTGGGATTCTCCTACCTCAGCCTCCCAGGGTGTTGAGATTTTAGATAGATGCCAGCATGCCTAGCTACAATAATATATTTTTGAGGGGATGGATAATACTTTTTAAAAGGTCTACTGCTGTATTTGCACCTCAGTGCACACAAATATTTGTAGGTTTTAAAAATCCATTCTACAACCAACTGTAGATAAGATTATCTGTCTACGTGTCATATTTATGAAGGGAGGATGGTAGTGAAGTATTTGTCTTTCACTGCCTTTCATGACCGTGCAAGGCAGGTAATAGTGTGAGCTCAATGTTAACACATAGTCACATGTTTTGAGCTTTTCAGTTTGAATTTAACACTTTCATGTATCATTTTTGAGGTCGTGGGAGCAAGGTGTTTGTTACCCCTCATTTCTCCCTCCTTCCAGCCACACCCCATTTAGAAAACTGTTCTGACTCAGCTTACATCTGTTGAACTGGTGGGAGAAACCACCTGCACCACAAGAACCTGTTGTTGTAGCCCTTCTGCTTGTACATAGTCCAAAACAAATGTATTTTGAAATTAAATGCTGTAAATGAACAAAGCCCCGAGAGCTGTGGTCTCAGGATTTGTACTGAAAGAAAAGGAATTAAAAATAACACTTTTGCTTGTTGAATTGGGCACCTTGTCTAGGCTGATGGAATATAAATTGTTACAGTATGACGCTTCCCAAAGCAGTTCAGCAGTATTTATCAAGTTCCCTAAGGGTGTTAATGCCTCTGACAGTCTAATTCAACTTCTGGGAACTTAACCCAAGGAAATAATCTGAAATGGGCATAAATATAATTACAACATCAGGAACTTGGAGACAACTATGTTCAACAATAGGGGATTGATTAAATGAAGTCTGAAAAGGTACATAGTGTGTTTTCCCTGCCAATGGAAATGGCAAAATATAGAAAAATGATAGGAAAAATGTTGATAAAGTAATTTCAAATGAAAAGCTATCAGAAGCAGAGCCTCGCTTGTATTTCACAAAACTAAATACATACTGTGCGTGTGCATTTGCTTTGCACTGTGTGTTGTGTGTGTGTGTGTATGTTGTGTGTGTTTGTAATGCCAACTGAGAATGCACTTCAGAGTAAAACATCTCTGGGTGATAAGAGTGTTGGTGTTTTAAAATTTCGTATATATTTTTTCATAAGAATTTTCCAAATTCTTATGCTTGTAATTAGGAGAAAATCTAGTTAAAATATACTCCTTTAGAGAACCTTATACTGATATAGTCACATGAAAACAATGCAAACTTCTGGTGGAGATTAGAGCTGAATCTCCTCGGCCTTGCTGAGGTACTAGGACATTCTGACTGGGTGGAGACAGTTCTTCTTAATATTTTTCTGTTAAGAATGTATCTTCTGGCATGGTGACTCACACCCGCATACCACAGTGCTGGGCATGGTGGCTAATGCCTGTAATCCCAGCGCTCAGGAGGCAGAGGCAGGAGGATTGCTGAGTTCCATGCTGAGCTCAGGACCAGCCTGAACTACATAGCAAGACCCTATCTCAAAAAAACTAAAAAAAAAAGAATATCTTCTGTTAGGAAGCAAGAATGAATGCAGGAATACACCTTCTCAGCTGGGCCACCTTGAATAGAGGTAATCATTTCTGGAGAGACTGTGGTCTCTCCTGCAAATGATGATATGAACACTGTGACGCTCTCTCCTCTGCAGACATCCCCGAGATTCCGGAGAGCATCTCGTTCTGCAAGGCCCTGCAGGTCGCTGACTTCAGCGGAAACCCCCTCACCAGGTAACTCCTCCCCATCCTCCTCTTCTTGGCACTGGGCGTCCTTTCTGGGGGCCGAGCAGGGTCTCACCCCGCCCCCCTCCCTCAGAAGCTCCTCGATGGGTCGCTGTCTGTCGAGGACCGTTGCCGTTCCCAGGCGTTTATCTAGAGGTAAATGTGCAGCGAGAAGCGCAGCGCCGCTGATGGAAGGACCGAGAGATCTGCAAGTGTGGAGCGCGCTGCGGCTGCGGCTGCTGCTCAGAGCAGGCAGGGGATGGCAATGGCTCGCACAGTCCCCGCGGACCCGCATTCCGGTGGGGTAAGACTGCGTTCCAGACTCCCAGAGCGCTTACCCAGTTGTTACCCACGTAGAGGATTATTAGACTTATAAATTTATACTCTCCTTTAAAGAGTAAAAGGAGGCCTGCTGACCGCCTCACTTCCTTACTCTAGCAATGACTGTAGGGATTTCTTTGGGTTTATCCCCAGATAAAGACACCGGTCACTGTTGTATCACGTGTCCCAGGTCTGGCCTTCCTGTGTCCCGTAGCACGTGCCCAGGCCTCGAGGCCATCAGTGCTGTGGCCTCTGCTTATCACCCCTGGGTAGGTCTGAGCCCACTGGCCAGGCCTCCAGGAGCATTGCCGAGACGCCTGGCTCGGTGCCCATGTGGCGGTGCATTAGCCCTGGGCGCGTGCACCCCAGGTCTGCAGGGCCTGGTGGGTCTGTTTCCAGGGCTTCGCACAAGTCCATAAGCAATCTGAGCAGATAGGTCCTCCTCCCTTCTCCCTCTGGTGCTGTGGAGCTGGGGCTTGGGGCGCGTCTTATCCATTGCAGACTGTTCGGGACTTCTTGGGTATGGAGTGCTGGATAAATGCCCTATTTAATTTTTCTATACCTTCTCATTTTCAAGAGATACTGTTTTAAGTGTCTGGTTTTCTTTTGAATCTCACTGACTAAATTACGTTTATTATTTATGACTGAAAAGAAGTAAGGTGGTCATCTCACTGCTCCCTGACGCAGGACCATCTTAAACCATGCCTCTGTCCTAGCCATCTTCCTACAGCTTTCTCTTGAAAACTTGGTGACTTCCTGTCCCTGGAAGGTAAAGTCAGGCCTCCGAAGTGCTGTCCAACCTCCTCCTCCGTCGGCCTGGCTGACTGAGCCGCCTGTCCACCGCACTGCGGCCAGCTGCCCGTGCCGGCCCTTTCTCCCTCTGGCGCTTCTTGGTGGCCATTCCTGGGCCTCCCCATCCTCTGTAGATTTTATGACCTGGAGCTCTGTCCTCGGGCCGCCCCTTTGGCCAGGATCTGCCAGCTGTAATGGGAGTTACTTGTATTTCTCCATTTATCACTGTGTCCCACACCGGTGTTGCTATTCCTGGAGTGGAGAGTGTACTCAGCCATTGAACTGAGCTAAGTTTAAGGCGTCTGTGAGGACAGGCCAGGGAAACATAGTGCTGTTGAGTGTTTTTAACCACTCAGTTGCTTCATCTGTTTTTTTTTGTCCTTAGTTTTCCTTTTCTAAAGTTTGCTAATATTTTTCATCACGATCCCAAGGCTGTCCAGTGGAACGCACATGGAAGATACGAGGCTTTGTTGGCTTTTGACCCTTGTGCATAGTTGTCAGGTTGCGTAGAGTGTAGCCATTTTGGGACCACGAGTTGCTGCCGATTAGGCTGAGGACCATTGTGTCA
>PVIR01022304.1:0-28540 GCA_004026965.1 Petromus typicus
TCCTGTGGAGGAGGTTTCTACTCAAGTGAGTTGCGGTTTTCTGTGTCTGCCTGTCTCTCCCTTTTAGGGACAGAAATTTGTCTTATGACTTCAGTTCTCCAAAAGATTTAAGATAAGCCATTTCAGTTTCTTCAGCTTTTTACTTGTTAGGACAGAGTTCTGGCTTCTGATCTCTTTGACTGTAAACTAGATGTCTGAAGGTTAATTTTGGTTTGCTTTTTGGGGGCAATATGGAGAGTTAAACCCTGGCCCTTTTGTATTTTTTATTTTGAGGCAGGAACTCATGAAGTCACTATATGGCTCAAGCTGGGCTTGCGATCTTCCTGCCTCAGCCTTCCAGAGTGCTGGGATTACAGGTGCTCTGCCATACCTGGCTTTACTTTAGACACTGTATGTGTTTCTTCGGCTCTCTTTGCTTTCAGCAGGCACCAGTGTGTGTATTAGGTTATTTTTATTTTAAATTGCACTTGAAATCTCTGCAGCATAAATCTAAAAATCTCCTAGACGTGGATATTTGAAATGTGAGCAGCGCAGCAAGGCTGACTCAGAAGTCACCGCCGAAGACAGATGGCGCCGGGCACGTTCCGGGAGAGTCAGGTCGGTGAACCTCCTGCTCCACTTGCGCATAGCAGCTGTGAAGACGATGACAGTGGTGATGAAGACTTGCTCTGTGGGCGTCCTGTGTGCTGTGGGAAAGTTTCTGCCCAAACCTGCAGGTTTTCCATCCACTCCGGAAGTCACACACTAGCCGCCTGGGGCCAACTCCGGGTACTCGTTTTCCATGGCTGAGCAGCTTTAGTGGCTGCATTTTTCTGCACAGCAGGGCTGAGCAGGACATCTGCGCAGGTTTATCAGGGCACCAGCTCTCCATTGTCCCCGCTGCTGTGACGGACCTTGCTTTTGGCCTGCTTCTCTCCTGTGGCACTATTCATTGTCCCCAGACATCGTGAGAGGGGTCAGAGGGGATGATGACCCATGTGCCAGGGGAGGCTGGCCCTCTGAGTGCCCCTGGGCCTGACACTCGGCCATTGCGCTCCCTGACCCTCCCCTCCCCCACACCAACCTCCTCTTTTAACTTCTCTTCCTCTTCCTGCCGGTTCACTCCCCCTGAACACCCTCACCTTTTCCTACTTGATGTCGTTGTCGTCTTCGTCTTTTTCTCCTTCTCCTTCTTCTTCTTGTTCTTATTCTTCTCCTTCTCCTTCTTCTTCTTCTTCTTTTTTTTTTTTTAACTTTTTGAGACAAGAGTCTTGCTCTGTAGTTCAGACTGGCCCTGAACTCAGCCTTGAGCTCACAGCAATCCTCCTGCCTCTGCCTCCCGAGTGCTGGGATTACAGGCGTGAGCCACCACACCGGCCTGGTGTTTTACTTTCTACCAACTTCTCCTGCTCTCAGAGTTCTGACCTGATTTGCCATCACAATATTACCTCCCCATTCACCACCATTTTTCCACTACTGCCTTTTGTTTCTATCCAGCTTTTGAGTTGATCATTTTGTTAGATTTAAAAGTGTTGAATACAGAGTGGTGCATGCTTGTAAGGTATTCAAACTACTCATAAGTATGTAAGTAAAAGGTCAAAGTCCCCAGTCTCCTCCCTAGGCGTGACCATTACTAACCATTGACATAGTCCTTTCAGGGTGTTTTTAGGTTATTATTTTCAAATATTTTGAGATTATTATATTATCTCTCTTCCTGTTTCTTTTAATATAACTGGGGTTATACAATAAATATTATTCTATAATCTATATTCATTTTCCCCTTATTAATTTCTTTATTCATTTTAGCATAAATACTTCAGAGACAGTTTCAAAATCAGTAGTCTTTCTCTACCCCGTTCTTTTCACACCTGCATAAAATTCTAGGTTGGATGTGGCAGAAGTCAAGAATCACTACGTGACAAATGTCTTAGCGACATTTTGAACAAAGTAAACATAAATATTTGGGTGCATGTATGGCAGGGCTTGTTTGCAAGTATTCCTGCACAACAGAGATTTAGATGAAAAATTTAAAATTTTGATATATATATACTGTAGTCAAACAGCTTTTCATCCAGGGGGAAGCCATTCGCTGCTGCAGGAGAGAGTCCCCTTGCCTCGGTCTCCCTACCCTACATTGAGCACAGCTTAGAATTAAATTGTGGATAGAAGCACCGTGTGAGTGCACTGTCTGGAATGACTCACCTGGGTTAAAAAGGGCTCTGTAGATCTGAGTGTTTACCTGTGGGACAGAAAGCAGGTTCGGGGTAAGGCTGTGGGAATTCAAATTCCTGCTCTAATGTTCTTTCACATCATGACCCCGCAGAGGTGACTTAACCCCCCCCACCCGGTCCTATAAAAGGTATGACAATGACGTGTCTACCTGCTGGGGTTGTTTTGTGTCAGATGAGTCATGCAGCCCTGAGCCCAGGGCTCAGAGGAAAACCTGGCTCCCGGCTGGACCCTGCTCTTAGGAGCACTGGATGGATCAGTACCCCGTGGTCAGGACCAGCCCTGGAAAAGACCGTGAGACAGTGTGGGTGTATAGTTTCCACTCTATAGTCAGTGTTCGGATATTTCAAAAGAATAATATATATGTCGCTTCTGTGGTTTTTGAATAATGGGTTGTATTTTTTTTTTTTAAACCAGGAAAAAGAACGAAGCTACCCTTCCAGAAGCAGGGTCTGGTGGGAGCTGCCCAGCATGGACCTAGTTCCCTGGATGTTTTTAGTTTGTTTATTGTTTTGAAATGAGGTCTTATGGTGCTGTCCAGCTACCCTCAAACCCATCTCCTCTCACCCCAGCCTCCTGAGAGCTGGCATTAGACGAGCATGCCATAGTGCCTGGCTCTTAGGTGTTCTTGACCGCCAGACGGAACCAGGACTGGCTGTCTAGAGCCTCTGCCAGCCCCACTGTGACCTGATGGAAGAACTCCTTGCCTACTCATTTTGCTTCTCTGCCCAGACAGTTGGCCAAATCTGGTAATACTTAACAACCAGCAAAGTGTATCCCTGGGCCACCCTGTATGCCCCCTTTGGACCAGAGTTTTCTATGCCCTTTACACAAGGGGCTTCCACAGTGTAGCCACTTCTGCCTCAGTGCCAGCCTGGTTTCTCAGCATCTGTCGCATGCTGGTAGATGGCACCCAGTACCCG
The DNA here is from genome assembly GCA_004026965.1 of Petromus typicus. NCBI lineage: Eukaryota > Metazoa > Chordata > Mammalia > Rodentia > Petromuridae > Petromus > Petromus typicus. The sequence goes on from PVIR01022304.1 coordinate 3,132, forward strand.
AGTGATAGATACCTTTGTCATCTGAGCACAGAGCTGGACTCTTGGTTGACATCCAGACAACTCTGGGTCACTGGTATTCATTTTTCTTTCTTTCTTTTTCTAAGGCTGGCAGGGGTGGTGGGAGGAATCAGAGATCAAGGACGCTCTGAAAGGTCAAGGGTAGGATGGTCAATCATTTCATAGTTACACCTGAGTGAGCAGCCCTGGCTGATAACCTCTGTGTTAGTGTTTCAACATGCATCACTTGCTTCCTCTCTGGTCAGTAAGTGATCCTGGAAGGTAAGTGTTTTGGTGACACTGGGGAAGATTTCACCCACACCGGTAGCTATGAGATGGAGGAAGAAGGCTGGAGGGTCTGGACACAGACTTTGCCCTAGGCCTTTTGGACACCAAAGGAGTGGGCCTTTCCACTCTCCTCCGGTATTTGCATCAATCCCTAATGCCTCATTTTTTTATTTTTCCGGTTCTTTAAGGCGATTGAGAGATTTGAGTTCGAGAAGAAGGCTTTAAAAGAGAAAAGTCGCGGCAGCCCAGGAGACAGAGGCAAAAATCTTTTCTTATAGCCTTGAAGATGTCTTCATGGGGTTTGATTTTTGTTTGTTTGTTTGTTTGTTTTGTTGAGGTTTTTGTTTTGGTTCCGGGGATCGAACTCAGGACTTTTCACTTGTGAGGCAGGCACTGGAACCACTGAGCTAAATCCCCGACCCTGTTTTTGGTGTTTCATTTTTTGTTTTTGTTTTTGTAATGGTAGGGATCCAGCCCAGGACATTGCACACATTAGACAAGCTCTGCACTGTTGAGCTACATCCACAGTCTTGAGTTTTAATTTTTAAAATGCAATTGAGTAGGAGTACTGAGTTCTACATGAGGATATTTTTGTCATCTTCTGAAAGAGCTTTAAATCCGACTTCTTAACCTTGGGCAAGGAGAGAGGGAGGGACAGTACCACCTAGGGATCACTTACTGTGTGACACATGGTGTGACACCAATCAGCGAGGGTGGGGGATTTTAGTGACTGAGCCATAGGTTGGGATCTGGTGAGAGCCCCAGGCTGAGTGATGTCTCCTGGCAGCTCAGGTGAATGACAAGTGACAGGGACAGTTCCCAGCAAGCAGTGGGAACTCCCAGAGCTCCTCCTTTCTGATCTGTCTCCCTCCATTCTTCTGCAGCCAAGAGACCCAGAAAAGCACAGTACTCCTGCGCAGGTGCGGCCTTCAGGACCACCAACCTTTCCTTTATAAAAAGGGTAAGGGAGGCACCTCTTTTGCAAATGTGTAGGGGACCAAGAGATGGGGGTGGAGGGCATCAAGAAATTAAGATTTGGGCAGGGGATTTAGACCAGTGGTTCTGACACCTGTCTTGCAAGCACAAGGGCCTGGGTTCGATCCCGGTAACCACATACAATACTGGGCGTGGAGACTCACGCCCAGAAGAAATTAGTACCACACACCACAGTGCCGGGCGTGGTGGCTCACACCTGTAATCCCAGCACTTGGGAGGCAGAGGCAGGAGGATTGCTGTGATGTGAATTTGAGGCTGAGCTCAGGGCCAGCCTGAACTACAAAGTGAGACCCTGTCTCAAAAAAAAGAAAAGAAATTAAGATTTGTACGTGTACTACCTCCTCATGAGCAATGTAATCAGTTTACTGTGAATGTGTGCCAATCAAAATAAAAATGGAAGGGGGCTGACATTTGGATATATCTCTAACTGCCTTCTGCCAAGCATGAAATAGGATCTGTTCCAGGGCAGGAGGAACTTGGCACCTGCACAGTGATTCCAGTGGAGAGCACACAATCTGGCCCCAACTCACATCTGCCCTGGGGATCGTTCCTACATGTGAGAGGATGTAGCAGTGGTACAGTGCTTGCCTAGTACATGTGAGGCCACAGGATCAATCCTTAGCTCCACAAAAAGAAAAGCTAAAAAAGTTTTAAGAAACATTCTCCCGCTGGGGCCAATGTTGCTTGTCTGTATTCCCAGTATTCAGGAGGCTGAGGCAGGAGGGTTGCCATGGCCTTACCATGAGTTTAAGGCCAGCCTGGCTACATAGTAAGACCCTGTATTTAAAAAAAAAAAAAAAGCTACATTTATATATTTGGATACCTTGCTCTAAGTCTCTCAAGGAAAATAGAAATAATGAAAATAGATGTCTGGGAGAGATACTGGACTATGAAGCCCCCTCATTTTCTCAGACTGCAACATTCTTCCCTTGTCTTCCAAATAAAAAGGGGAAGATATCTTATTGTCTTAAGCTGTCAGAGTCATGGAATCCATTTTCACATCCTTCTTTTTTTGCTTCAGAAAACTGCAGATAAAAATCTGCTGGCTGAGCTGTACCAGCCCCCCCAGTTTAACAATGACAAGCCCAACGAGCTCCCCAATGGAGTACACTTCTGCGACATGGTGGGCAATGTGGTCCGGTCTGAGAAAAACCCACTTAGTGGCAAGGTAAGGCCAGAGAGTAGGCAGCTCACCCAGCCTGAGGAGCTTGCCTGGGGCCACATGTCCTGGGGACAGAGCTGAGTTGGGAACCCCAAATCCTACACCTTCCCAAGGTGGTGTAGCTGGGGTATTCAGATCGTGTGCCCCGGCAGCACCCATACAGGCGCCCTATGCTACATCACGGAGCGGTGAGCTTGCCTTTGGTTCTTTCTGAAGCTAACTCCAATTGGGATCTTTCTTCTCATGCCCCGGAGTAAGGACCCTACCTGGAGAACCATTCACCCACACACGCTGGGGACTTGGGAAGCAACATGTCACCTCAGGACCCTGCAAGTATACCCGAAATAAATGCAGAAAATGAGAGTGATGGTCAGGAAGTCTATTCAAGGGAGGACACCTCAGAAACAGTTTCATCAGCCGCACTCTGAGCCTCTTCATCTTCCATGATCGCATAAGTCTCGTGTCCCAAAAGCAGCTCTGGTCACAGGGGACATCTCAGACTGTCCTTTCCTTCTTGACATCCTTTCCCCCCCACTTCCACCACCATTGTCACACCGCCATCTCCCTCCCACCCTCCCTTCTACCTGGCTGGGTCTGAGGCTGCCCCATAGGAATGGATGAAGAACAAAGCCTTAAGGAACTGTCCCTGTCATGCTGTGACAGTGGCAGCTTTGGGCTCAGGAAAAGGTTCAAGACCTAGTTATGCCCACAAAGCTAAATTTTCTGCCACTCTGAACTTGCAGGTAATTGTCTTGATCTTGGAATTCCACGGGCGTATTTCTAACTCAGCTACGTCTGACAGTGTAGTCATTTTTTTGTTGTTGTTGCTGTTGTTTTCATTTTTTGAAATAAGGTCTCACTGTGTAGTCCAGGCTGGCCTTAAATTCATTATGTAACCCAGGCTGGCCTGGAACTCACAGCGATCCTCCTGCCTCAGCTTCCTGAGTGCTAGAATTATAAGTGTGCACCCTCTACCCAGGTTTAGTGCAGGAGTTTGTGTTTGTAGGATATCTGGACAGGAGAACCCAGGGAAGCCAGCAGGGACAAGCTATCTGAGGACACAGTTCTGTTCCTGCTCTGTGCTCCTGGGTATGTTATTGTAGACAAATGCTCTCAGCTCTTTGGCCCTTGATGTTCTCCTCTGAAAATCTCAGTCTCCTCTTGTGTGAAGGTAACAAGGCTCATCCTGGAGACAGCAAGTGAATGCCTGGCTCAGGACCACGCCTTGAGAGTTGGGGTGGCTTTCTCGGCCAGTGGGAGGATGGGGCACTGGACAGTGACAAGACACAGGACCCAGGAGGGAAGGCAGGCTTTGTGTGAAGATGACTGTGAATCTGGCTGTGGCCTTGAGTGAATAAAAGGAAAATCAACGATAATAATAATGTGAAATTTTTTTTCCCAAGACTTTGTGTTTAGTCACAGAATTGGAGAAGTTTCTCTCTTCTCCTTGTGCCAAAGCAATGTGGCTGGATAGCTTTTGGTGGATATTCCATGAAAGATACCAGGTAAATATAAGTCTAATTATTTTTCACAGAACAAATTTCAGCTTTTTTTTTTTTTTTTTTTTTGTGGCAGGTTCTTAGTACATGGCCCAGCCTGGCCTCAAACTCCCAACTGTCCTGGCTAGCCTCTTAAAATTCCACTCCTTTGGGCTGGGAGTGGCTCAGTGGTTTTGGGGCCTGCCTTGCAAGCGCAAGGTCTCTAGTTCAATTCCTGGTAACCACAAGCAACAATGCTAGGTGCAGAGACTCAAGCCCAGCAGCAATCAGTACCACATACCACAGTGCCGGGCTCACACTTGTAATCTCATCACTTAGGAGGCATAGGCAGGAGGATTGCTGAGTCCGAGGCTGAGCTCAAGGCCAGCCTGACTGCAAAGCAAGACCCTGTCTCAAAAAAGAAAAAAAAAAATCTACCACTTTAACAAGAGGCACAATCTCCCATCCCAGGGATCTCCCCTGCTGGCTCATGTCACCCCCTCACCTCCCCACTCAGATGTTCTTGTTACCCAAGGTCTCTGTCCCCACATGGCTGCTCAAGGGCAGGCCCGGAAGTAGAACTCAGGACCTCCTGGCCCTGGCTTAGGTTCTTCCTTCAACAATACGCTGAGGTACCAGTTCATAAAGCATATGAAGCTGAATAAGATCCCTGAGCCACGCTTGAAGAATGCCAGCCCCTTGGCCGCTCCGACAAGGGACTCAAAGTAATTCTTTGTCCTCTATGCCACGCAGCCAGACAAGGAGATCCAGAGCCAGCTGTTTGACCGAATCTCGAGACACTACGCCTTCATTCTGTTTTATGGGCCCAGGTCTCACTACGAAGAGGCACTCTTGAAAGTGAGCATGAGTTGCTGCTTAGAAAAACATGACATTAGATTTCTATTCGCTCCTAATGCGCAAAGTAGGCATTCTTCCTGTAGAGAAGAAATTAATAGGTTATGAAGTTATCTCTATACTGATTTATATGTCTTGGTTACAAAAAATAGAGCAGAGCTCTGTACACTCAGTGGGAAAGATAATATATATTTTAAGTGGTAAACAAAGCAATCTCTACAACTCTGTGCTTAGTATGTATGTGTATGCACAGTCACTCAGTACATAGCAATGAGAGTTTGGCTAACAAGACTGAATATTGTGACAATGGCCCCGTGAGTGGTCACGCACGATGTCACAGCCATGCCAGTTTGTGTAGGCACATCTCCATGGTCCGCTCACGGACTAAAGCACTTAATGATAGACTTGTATTGCTAAGCAATGGGTGGCTATATGTGCATGCGCCTAAGGACAGCAAAGCAATGGACAGAACAATCATCTGGAAAACAAATTTGCCAAACTGTTAGCAGTAGTTATCTCAGGGGAGTGAAGTTAGAAGTTTTCCCATTTTCTTTTTATGCCTTTTGATAGTATTCAAGTAAGACTGTCATATTAAAATTAAAAGTGTGTGTATAAACTGGTTTACATTTTTTATATGTATATGCATACATATATGCACTAAAGGATTGCTATGTGTAGTGAAACATTACATGATTCAGGGGTAAGAAAGAAAATTCTCAATAAGACCTGGAGGAATAAGCCATAAAGGAAAATACTAATAAACTTATAGATATAGATGCATATTTTAATTGCTGTGGACATAATTAGTATAACACAGCTAAGAGGCAAATGTCAAACTATGCAAAAACACTAGTGAGGGATAAAGAATTTACAAATCAGTGCTGAGGATTTAGCTCAGTGGTGCCACCCCTGCCTAGCAAGTATAAGGTCCTGAGTTTAATTTCCAGTATTGAAAAACAAAAAGAATTTAAAAATCAATAAGAAGACAATTGACACTCTCTAGACCAGTGGACAAAACACATGACCTAGAAATTCTGTAAGGAAGAAGTAAGAATAGGGGAAAAGATTCACCATTAACAATAATCAAAAATGCAAATTAGGCCCAGAGATTTAGCTCAGTGGTTCCAGCACCTGTCTTGCATGTGCAAGGGCCAGGGTTCAATCCCCAGAACCACATACGACAATGTTGGGTGTGAAGACTCACGCCCACCAGCAATTAGAACCACATACCACAGTGCCGGGTGTAGTGGCTCACACCTGTAATCCCAGCACTCGGGAGGCAGAGGCAGGAGGATTGCTGTGAGTTCAAGGGTGAGCTCAGGGCCAGCCTGACTACAAAGTGAGACCCTGTCTCCAAACAAAAAAGCAAAACACTAGTCATTCAGTATCCCCATTCAGTATTCCTTAACCTGTTAGGTGACCTCGATTGACAAGTACAGTTCCCAGAGTAGTCAAGGAGGAAAAGAAATGTCCTGTCCCAGTGTGGACAGGAAGTGGAGCACACCGGAAGATACTTAATACTAGTTCAGTGCTGGCTAAACAGGGCATCGAGGCTTTGTGTGTTTTATTGCATCACTCAGAAGATGGAGATAACAATGTTACTCAAAGTTGTTCTAACGATTAAATGAGATGCTAGTTTAGTCATATATGGTAGCACACACCCGTAATCCCAGCATTTGGGAGGCTGAGGCAGGAGGATCACCATGAGTTCGAAGCCAACCTTGGCTACATAATGATTCCAAGGCCAGCCTGAAACATAGCAAGATCCTGTCTCCAAAACCAAAATAAAAGAACATTCAAAGAGGAGCTGCTTCAATAACATCTGCTGATGGAGAATATTTACATAAATTTGAATATTACACCCATGTCGTATAATATTACAAAGATTACTACTGAGGGAAAAAATCTGACTTTATATCATGGAAATGTTTGTATTATGATGATAAGTGGGTGAAGCCAGCTACCCATGTATAATCTGAGCCCAGCCACAGTTAAGGAGCCACAGGATAGTCGGGCATGGTGGTACTCTTCTGTGGTCTCAGCACAGCACTCGGGAGGCTGCAATGGGAGGAAGGCAGCTCAGGGTTGGGAAAGGATTTTAATCACAGATCCTTTCTGGAGTCACGATTCTTTTCTTGGGGCAAAACTGCAGAGAACATTGCTTAACTGCCCGCCACTTGTCCCCAGAGGCTGCCGTCTCTGCTGAGCAAAGCTGTGTACACCAGCTTCTGCTGCTGCTTCCCACAGTCCTTGTTCAACACGCATGAGTTCAAGTCGGACATCTGCAACACCCTGAGTCTGTGGATTGCAGGTGACATGCAGCTTTCTCCTCCCCAAGAAAGCAATTCTGGAAAAACTGTTTTCCCTGGAGCCTACATACATTCTTATTTGCTCTTCATCAAGGCAGTCTAACAAGAAAGAGAGAGAAATGTGCAGTTAAAGCTCCAAAGAGGGCTGGGGATTTAGCTTAGTGGTTCTGGCATCTGTCTTGCAAGCAGAAGGACCCGGGTTTGATCCCTGGTAACCACATACAATACTGGGCGTGGAGACTCACGCCCAGCAGCAACCAGTACCACATACCACAGTGCCGGGCGTGGTGGCTAATGCCTGTCATCCCAGCACTCGGGAGGCAGAGGCAGGAGAATTGCTGTGATGTGAGTTGGAGGCTGAGCACAGGGCCAGCCTGAACCACAAAGTGAGACCCTGTCTCAAAAAAAAAAAAAAGCTCCAAAGAAAGCCAGGTGTGACGGTGCACGACTATAATCCCCCCACCTCCCTTGTACATAAGCTTTGTTCCCATTTTTTCTTTTTACCCTCAAATTTTTTCTTTTCCTTCTTTCCTTCCCCCCACACCCAGTTCCCTTTTCCCTTTGAACATTTTCCTCCTATTTTCACAGTACCTATCATACATTCTGGACCTCGTCGACACCTTTAGTTTCTCATACTAGAGAAACATTACAGTTTTTAGACATGTGTGTCCTATTTATTTCACTTAGGAGTTTGGCCTAAGGCACATCCATTTATCTATAAATGTCTCTAATTTATCATTCTTTACAGATGAGTAATACGTCATTTTACCAAAACAAAACCCTCACATCTTCCTTATCCAGTCTCCAGTTGATGGGTATTTGGGCTGTTTCTGGGATTTAGCTATTATAAACTGTGCTGCTATAAAAATGGGTGACCATGGCCGGGGATTTAGCTCAGTGGTTCCGGCGCCTGTCTTGCAAGTGCAAGGACCCGGGTTTGATCCCCTGGTAACCACATATAACAATGCCGGGCGTGGAGACTCAAGCCCAGCAGCAATCAGTACCACATATCACAGTGCCAAGTGTGATGGCTCACGCCTGTAATCCCAGTGTTTGGGAGGCAGAGGTAAGAGGATTGTTGTGAGTTTGAGGCTGAGCTCAGGGCCAGCCTGAACTACAAAAAACTAGACTCTGTCTTTAAAATAATAATAGTAATAATAATAATAAAAATGGGTGATCAGTCACCGGGAGATGCCCAGCCTCCTAAATGAGGGAACAGCAGGAGATGAAAGAATACTATACAAAGAACAAGGAATAGAGAAGAATGAATGACAATTTATTACTTGGGGAGCCAAGAATTGATCAATAGGTCCCTCCTGGCTAAAGACCACCTGATCTTAGCTCTGTCCTGGCTAAGCCCAGAGCTCTGGATTAACCTTTATGATTATACAACATAGCAAACAGGCGTGGAGGCAGATGTGGGGAGCAATAAAACTAAGGCACTATTGAGCCAGGCTCTGAAGGGGGAGTAACTGTGTACATTTGTGAAGGGCAGGTCACAGCTAATAAGCCACCTGTGCTATCTTAGCTAATGTCTGATCTTGGAGAATGGCTGTACAGAATCCTAACTCCTCAGCTGTAGTGTTGCTATAGAGTCATCACAGCCTCAGCTGTGTCCCTTGGCACAGGAAAGTCTGTCTCCATACACCAGCTGAGGGGTCGATTACCAGTTCACACTTAGGCCTTGGAGAGACCCATAGGTTTAATCAACAGCCAAATTCATAGGCCAAATCAATAAGGTCTAAGCCTGCTCAGCATGGCTTCAAAAGGGTGCCTCTCTTCTCTTTTCCAAAGCACTCACTATCAATTGGGACTTTTCTCAGGGACACGCGCCTGCCCACTGAGCTACAACAGCTGGGACTACTCAGAACTAGACCCAGAGAGATTCCAGAGAGAAGAATTATTGTTGCAGAGAAGACGGCTGATGAAGAGTAAGACACCGTTTCTGGCCTCTGTCACCACTGCCCTCTGTAACTCCAGCCATCTGTCACAGAGGCAGGGGGCGCCGTGGTGTGGATGACCCCAGGCCAGGTTCTCCCTCAGTGGCGCCCATCAAAATGGCAACCGATTTTAGGACACACTAAACATGTCACAGATGAGGAAACTAAGGAGCAACTTTCCCAAGATCAATTTTTGTTTGTTTTGTTTTCAGTACTGGGGATTGAACCCAGGCTTTCACCCAGCCATGTATCCAGCACCCCTTTGTACTTCTTATTTTGAGACAGGTGCTAACTAAGGTGTAAATAGCTAAGTTACCCTGGTTGAGCTTGCATTTCAGATTGGCCGAGACTGTCTTAGGGTGGGTGTCCCCAGGCCGCCTTAGTGTCTTGGTCCCCTGTCTCAAGACTTGTGGTCTGCAGCCTTGGCTTTCCTCAGTCAGAAACGATTGAGAACAACCATTTCCCTTCCTAGGAAGAGGCTTTTCCTTCTTCTCTATGAGACTGTCGATACGCAAGCCAGTCCCGAGCCAGAAGTCCCACCACACTCCGGTAAGTGGGGAGCCCTGCAAACTGCAGAAACCGGGGGTTCTCAGCGTATTGCTGTGCCTTGTCCCGACCTACTCCATCTTCTTGGGTGGCCCATGGACTGAGTAGCACCCTGACCACAGGCACACATGCTCGGGAGGACAGGCGCAGACCCAGCTCTTGGGTGCGTGCTGCAGGGTACAGTGGTTTTCTCTGTTTCTGTTAGTGCTAGTGGTGGCCTGTAGCTGGCCAGTCCCCAACACTGACATCTTCCCTTGTGCACCTTCCCCTCACCAGCCTAGTTTGAGCTCCCATCATGGCCACAGACGGACCACCGTTCAGGCTCCGGGGCATCTCTACCGTCCTTCTAAAGCACGGAGCTAATTACATCTCCCACCCGGCCTAACCTCCATCCCCAGCACCTCCTTCCAGCCCCAGCATGGAGCACTTTCATACCTGAGGAGGCCCCGGGCCCATCTCCAGTCTGGGGCTCTTGGGGTTCCTGCCTCAGTGGCCCTCTTTCAGTTCTCTATGTTTATCACACTCCCTCTCTGAACATGGACTCTGTACTCGATGCTTCTTTGGTCCCAGGTGGTCCGATCCTACCTCCATTGCCATAGCTTGCATCTCTGCCCAGCTCCACGTCCAGAGAGGTCACATAGATCGCGTGGAACTAAGCAAATATCACAAGTGACTGCCAGCTTTGACCTGGAGAGCTAAAAAGTAAATGTCCAGGAAGGGTTTGGCTAAATGAATTGAGCCTTTGACTCCCTGCTTTTGTAAATAAAGCTTTATTGGCACACAGCCACAGCCACTGATTTACTACTCTATACAATCACCTTTGCACCAACTAGCAGAGTACTTGGTAATACAGACTCTCTGACTTGAAAAGGTGGATATTTTCTCTCTGGCTCTTTGGTGAAAATCAAGTGATAAACCTCAGGTCTAAGAAATACATGCTCATCCTTCCATCTAGATTTTGGCTCGTGTGTGTGTGTGTGTGTGTGTGTGTGTGTGTGTGTTTGGGGAGATCCCTCTGCTACCCTCTCAGGCTTAGAGTATGAGATCCTATAAATTAAGATCAAATTTTATCTGATATTAATATTTTCCCATGATGCAAGGAGCTTCACAGAAAAAAAAGCAAAAATCCAAAAGAAGCAGTTAGGTGTGATATCTTATATACTATTTTATTGTAGGGTTTTTGGGACAGGCTCTCACTCTATTAGCCCAGGCTGGCTTTGAATTCATCGAGATCTTTCTGCCTCAGCTTCCTGAGTGCTGGGATTACAGGCATGTTCCACCACACCCAGCTAATTTTAGCAAATAATTTTTAACAAATTGCCAAGACAAAGGAAAAGGGACTTGGGCTTCTAGGGATGTGAATTGTGGGAAGGGAAATATCTGAGGTAAACTACTGGAAAGTCAGGGTCATTTCAGTAAGGTTTCTTTTCCCAGATTCAAGTTGGTAGCCCCTCCTGCGATGGGCTCTCTCTTATATAGAGAGAGGGAAGGGAACTCTTTCAAGGGAAATGTACACCCTGTCTTCAGGGTGGGGATAGTAAAGAACTTCTCTGGCATCGGCCACCTTGTAATCACCTTGAGCTCAAAATAATCCTTATGGCAAAATAGCACAGTTAGAGGTAACATTCTTTTATTGTGTGTGGTGCTGAAGACTAACCCCAGGCCTCGAGCACGCTGGGCAGCTGTTGCTCTCCTTCGGTCTCATGTGGCACTGGCCTTCTCTCCCTCTGGTCTGGGTGGGGCCCCTGGTTGTAGGTGCCCTTGGCCCTTTCTTTCAGAACCCTTCATAGTTACTATGGCCGTGGCTGTCTGGCCTCTCCCCTTCAGTTGGGCCAGCAGCTCCCATTACGCCAAAATGTCCATTCCAATCCTGTGCTTCGTCCTTCTGTTTTGCACTGGATACTGAACTCAGGGCCTTCACACTGATCTACATCCCCAGGCCTTTTTTTTCATTTTTTTGTTCTGAGATAGTATCTCACTAAGTCACTATGATAAATTGCCCGATTTGGGCTCTACCTTAAGATCCTCCTGCCTCAGCCTCAGTAGTTAAGATTAAAAGTGTGCTCAACTTGTGCTTTTTAAATTTTAATTAATTAATGTGCAGTACTGGGAGTTGAACCCAAAGCCATCACATTGAGCTGCATCCTCAACCCTGTTTTTATTTCGAGACAGGGTCTTACAAAGTCACTAAATCGCCCAAGGTGGGCTCAAACTTGCCATCCTCCTGCCTCAGCCTCCCAAAGAGAGTGCTGGGATCACAGGCATGCACCACCACACCCAGTGCAGGCTTCATTCTTAGCAGCTAGCATAAGGCTGAGTCCTTGTAGGACCCCCTGTCCCTGGCTGGGAGCCAGTCTGGGTAGCGTGTTTCCTACCCAGACCTCTCCAGCAGAGAGGCTTGGGATGGGCCCAGGTGGAACACCTACAGACACGGAAGGATCGGAACCCGGATGTTCTCAGCCCTCTCAGTCTCCACGTTCCTCAGGAAGACACGTCCGCCAGAGACAAGCACCCTGAACCCACTTCTCCACTTTGTCCAAGTTCCCATTCGAACTGTGCAGCCCTGGGCAGGTTGCCTACTTCTCTGATAGCTGTGTCCGCGGGACACCACAGTGCGGGTGCCTCCGGTGACCACACGGGGAGCCCTCGGAGGGGGCACGCAGCACTGCCCAGACTTGCCTCCTCACATCGCAATGTCGCGCTGACTGCCTCCCGGACTCCTCCAACTGCAATCTCCTCTTCCTGACTTGGCCTCTGCCCAGCACCTCCCACGCAATACTGGAATCAGGGAACTGAGAAATGAGGAGTGTTCAGCCAGAGACCCCCCACTTTCCTGCACCGATGGCCATCTCCATCCACACTGTCCCCATCTGCCATCCCTGGGTGCCTGAGAACTTGGACGCTGGGCCTCACCCCGGCTTCCAGGAGCAGGCACGCCCTGCCCCCGACCTGGATGTCCACTGCCCGAGGATCATTCCTGTCCGGGTCAGGGGACTCCATGGTCTCTTATCTTGACAAAGGCCTTTGACTCTGCACCTTTGTTTCCTGCCTCCCTCCCCCCTAGATCAGCTTGGCAGACTCAGGTGTACCCACCTTTCCTCACCCACAGGCACCCTTAGTGGCCCTGTTGGGGTCCCTCCCTGGCTGGCTGCTCCCCACTTTTGACAACATGCCAGTGCACTGCAAGCTGAGGCCCAGGGGACTGGCCACTCCTACCCTTTAAAAATAATGTCTTATTAACTGTGACAGTTGCACATATTGACAGACACAGTGTGATATTTCAACACGTGCTGCTCAGCTCAGTCTCCCTGTCCTTGTCTTTCCTTTAGGCTTGGACCCTCAGACTTCTCTTCCAGATCTGTACAAAATACACACGGCGTGGGGCCGGGGAGTTAGCTCAGTGGTTCCGGCGCCTGTCTTGCAAGCGCAAGGACCCGGGTTCGATTCCCCGGTAACCACATAACAATACTGGGTGTGGAGACCCACACCCAGCAGCAACCAGTACCACATACCACAGCGCTGGGTGTGGTGGCTCACGCCTGTAATCCCAGCACTTGGGAGGCAGAGGCAGGAGGATTGTGATGTGAGTTTGAGGCTGAGCTCAGGGCCAGCCTGAACCACAAAGCGAGACCCTGTTTCAAAAAACCTAAAAAAAAAAAAAAAAAATACACACGGCGTTCTGGTGAATGGTGGTCACCCCACTGCAGGGCAGGAATCTAATCCCCTGGCACCTTGTAACCTCACCCTCCCTATCACCAGTCCACATTCAGGTGCATTTTTTTAAGCTTCCATATATGAAAGAGAACACATTGCTTGTCGTGGCACTGGATGTTGCGTTATTCACTTCATATAATGACCTCTGGCTACATCTATTATATTGCAAATGGTAAGGCTTCATTCTTCGTGGCTGAGTAATATTCCACTGCGTGCAAATATTCCGTATTTTCACTATCCATTCATCCATGAATGGGCCCCTAGACTGATGGCATATCTTAGGTGATTGTGAATTATGCCCAAAGAACCATGAAAGTGCCAATGTTCCCTTAGATATACACCGGGAGGGGTATCTGGGTCATACAGCAGTTCTGTCTCAGTCCCCGAGGAGCTCTGCACTGTCCCCATGGTGTCTGTGGTAACCCACATCCCCACTGACTGCACGCAGGTTCCCTGCTTCTCCGTCGCTGGTGCCTTCCTTCCAGGCTGGATGTCCTTCCCCATCCTCTGTGCTGTCCCCTGCGCCCCCTCCCTGCTTTTCTACAGATTCTCCCAGAGTGGCTGGACCCCCACCAGTAACACCCAGTCCTTACTCCACTCCGGCTTCTCGGAGTCCACACCAGACTCGCCAGCTGCCCTGAGGCATCGGAAGGTGTGGAGAGCCCTGCCTGACTCCCAGCCCCAGCTGCAGGCCTCACCCAGCTGCAGGAGCTGCCACCTGGGCCTCAGCCCCATCTCCACACAGCCGCCGGAGGGACTATCCAAACCTAGCAAGTGGTGTTGGAAGCGGGGCATGGCACTCCCCAGCACTATGGGAGGCAGAGGCAGGAAGATCTCAAGTTTGATCCCAGCCCAGACAACTTGTCCATTTAGTTAGGCTATATTTCAAAATTTAATTACCTACTTAATCAATTTTTAAAAGAGATGGAGATATAGCTGAGTGTAAAGGTCCTGGGCTCAGTATCAAATACCACAGAAGAGGAAGGAGGAGGAGGAGGAGGAGGAGGAAGATGATGATGAGGCCACCTCTGCTCAAGTCTTCCAGCAGCTTCTTCCCCAGCCTCTGATGGAGACGGTGTTGGAGGGACACAGAAGCAGCAGCCCCCGAAAGCCCCGTGTGGAGAGACTTGTGCTGCTCCGCCATTTGCACACAGGGTGACCTTGGGTGTGGGGGACAGAAAGGGAAAGAAAGGACGCTCTCAAGGGTGCTTCCAGGTGCTGCTTACTGAGATTCAAAGTGCAGAGTCTCAGGCAGGGGGAAGCGATCGATCGACTTACCTTTGGAATTGTTCACTTTCAGAAACAAAGTTTAACTGACACATAACGTTTTAAAATATTTATGGAACACAGTGCAATAATTCTTATACAATGTGTAATGATTAAATCAGGGCAGTTGGCACTTCCATCTCCTCAGCCTTTGATCCGTTCTCTTTGAAGTTGTCCACTTTAAGATTCCCCATGGTTAGGACAAAACAAATCCTCAGGTAGGTAAAAGGACAGGCCAGATCTGGGTTAGAAAAAGAACAATTTCTTCTGATGTCTAAATGTGAGACAGGAAGCATGACGCCACCTGCCTGTAATCGCTACACGGTGCAAGGCTGAGGCAGGAGGATCACAAGCTCCAGCCCTGCCCTGGCAATTTAGGTTTAGCAAGAGCCTATCTCAAAATGCAGAATTAAAAAGGGGCTGGGAAGTAGCTCAGTGTGAAGGCCCTGGGTTCAGGCCTCAGTACCAAAACTCCCACTGACTGTCCTAGGCCTGTGCTACACGGAGCCCTGAGCTTGTTTTCTAATAAATCCCAGCTCCACCTCGACACCATACAAATCACTCGCTTTTCTTGGGCACCAGCTGCACGGAGTAGGGGCTTCTTTTGCCTTCTTCCTGCCCATTCAAGTATCTCATTTCTAAAAAAGCAACGCACTTGCTGTTGAGGCTGGTGGACTCCTCGTCTGCCACTTGGTGGGCCATCTGCTCCACATTGCCAAACTCCTACTTGTCCTCAAAAACAGAATGAATGTGTCTCCTTCTCTCCTTGGAAGGCCTCCAGCTCTCCTCAGGCAGAATCCAGCTTTCCCCACCCGGCTCCCCGAGCTACTGCCTGAGACATGCAAAGAGTTGCTCCTCAATATCTGCTGTCTTCTTAGTCTCTAAAAAGATAACATTTCATTTTTTAGGTGAGGTTATTCCTGGTCAAAATAAAGACGCAGTTACTGGTCTCCCCAGCATCCATGCATAGCCATGTGACTAAGAACCAGTGAATGAGATGAAATGATTACACTATGTGGCATTTCCAGGGGGAACTTCCTTCTGCATGTCTTTATCCTTTACAACCTGCTGCCTGGAAAGTGGATGTGATGACTGGAGCTCTGGCTGCCACCTTGGGCCAGAAGACAAGGATTCTATTTTAAGAAAAGTGGATCCAAGAGCTTTAAGCAGTCTTGGTCCTCCATAGTGATACCATGTGATTTGCAACCTTTAGACTTGTTTGTGGGAACCCAGTCTCTACCTGCTTGGAGCCCTGGTTATTTTGACTGTGTGTCATACACATGCAAACCATCCTAGTTCATATTTGCTCTGTATGCATTAGCTGACTTGACCCTAAAGGAAACCTGGGCAGTAGAGGGGTGCCCGGAGGCACCCAGTGGTGCGTGACAACTGAGTCCCGACCTCCATTCTGCCTCCATCCCAGCACACACGCCACCCCAAGTCTCTGCTGAGCTCCTGGGATTGTCCTCCTGTGGGTCTTTGTTGAGAACCATGAAAACTGTCATGAACATCGCATGAGTTTGTCTCCTCCCAGGACCCTAACTCTGCTCCTTCCCTTGCTTCTCCCCTGCAGTTTTCTAGTCTACATTCAGTCCTCGGGAGAGTCTCTTCTGCCAGCTACCCTTCAGAAAGAAGATCCTGGATCCCCAGCACCCTGAAAGGTATGGTGACAACCAAAAATGACCTCCTGGCTTTGACTTGGGTGTTATTTACAAAGAGTTAGACTCCTGGCTTTGTTGAACATAATGTTTCATACTTTTGGGCTCTAGCCTGAGTCTTGGCACCAAGAATGGTGTTTTGTTTTGTTTTGTTTTTGAGACAGGGTTTCACTTTGTAGTTCAGGCTGGTCCTAAACTCAGCCTCAAACTCAGCAAGCCTCCTGCGTCTGCCTCTCGAGTGCTGAGATTACAGGCATGAGCCACCACCACGCCCCGCATTGTCACATATGGTTACTAGAGATCAAACTAGGAACCTTGTGCTTACAAGGCAAACACTGAACCACTGAGCTAAATTCCCAAGTCACTGCTTATTAGCATTTTTAAAGACTCTAAGCCTCTCATTCCTTAGTCTGTGACTGTTACTATATCCTGTAGATAATGCTGTTGTAACATCTGAATGTTGCACTTATGATCTATGTACCTGTCTTTTTACCCCATTAAACTGTGAGGTCCTTGAAGATAGTCTATTTCTAGCACAAAGTAAGGGCATAGGAAATAGTAGATGTTCAGCAAATACTTCCTGGCTGGCTGGATAGAGGGATAGATGACCAAATGGACAGACATGGTGTACGAGGGTATAATTGACTAAAAAATAAGTGAAGTCATATGAATTTAGCTACATCCTCTCATGTCTTAGAGTGATCTGGTTGTACCCAAGAACTTTAGGGATGCCTTGTAGAGTCTAAGGAGCTGAGATCTGCTGTCTGGTCTTTCCTGTACTGCTAACAAGCATCAGTGATCTTTTCTATTGTTGTTGTTGCTGTATCGCTCTGACAGCACATTATCACGAGACCCTGGTCTTGAGGAAAGCTACACAGCAAGTCAAGAGGATATCAGAAGCAAGAGACTGTGAGAAGTTTTCTAAACAGGTGAGCACATGACTGGAAATTCAACAGCAGAGGTGATTTACAAACTTAACCCTCCGAAGATGTCACGGTGCGGACTGGGGTGTGTCTGACTGCAAACTCAGGTGATGTACAGGAAGTGTCCTGAGGGCTCTTCTCAAGTGAGGTAGGCACACACGGACGGAGCATTTTGTCTGTTATTCTCCAGTATCAAGTTATATGTGGAAACCCAAGCACCTCCATGTAAGGAACAGAGGAATTGATAGGCATCCCGAGGTCACAGAGTTGTTATGGGATTTACCCGAGGGAATGACTACAGTAAACACTGACTGAGCCTCCGGTATGTGTCAGGCACTATATTAGACCTTGTCCACACAGCCTTTTGCTGCCACCGTCTTCTGCTGTTGTTACTTCTGCGATTCTTCAGTTTGTTAGTGAGGAAAGGGCGCTCAGAGGAAGTAACTAGTTTAGCCAAGATCACGTATAGAGTGATAATGGAAGACTTGCATGCAGACCTATTTGGCTCTGAGCCTGAGCTCTTAACCACTGAGTGTTGCCACCAGCAACATCCTCAACACAGGAGAGGTGCTAGGTAACTGCGTCTGCTCTTCACCGGGTGGTCACTTCTGCCAGGGGCAACACCTCCCTGCACAGTGGGAAGTCTGTAAGATACTAAACAGTTCTGAGATCTTCTGCAAGAGGAGTAAAGCTTGGAATTTGGGCCAATGGGCGTACATATGTCTTCTTAAAAGATATGATTATTTTTACCTAGTGTTATTGGCACACTTTTGAGCCCAGTGGTCAGATTCATCGTAAGGAATTTGTACCTGTGCATATATTCACAGTATGATGGACTCATCACTGCTAATTCCAGAACATTTTTTATCACCGAAAAAGAAGTTTCTCCTTGGTCTTTGGAGACCATGGATTTACTTTCTATCCTGACAGACTTGCCTGTCTAGGCATTTGATATAAATGAAATCATACAGAGCGGGGCCTCTTGAGACTGTTTACATGTAATGTTGTGGCATGCAGTGAGACTTCATTCCTTTTATGATTGAATAACACTCCAGTACATGAATACATCTCATCTTGTTCATTCTTGCCCATCTGATGGACATTTGGGTTGTTTTCACTTCTTAGCTATTATAAATAATTCTGTCTCTATAAACATTCTTGTGCAAGCCCCTGTGTGGACACATATTTTCTCTTCTCTTGGGCACATACCAAGGAGGACAACGCCTTGGGTTGTATGGTAACTCTGTGCGTCTAACTTTCTCAGCAATTGTCAAACTCTTTTCAACAGTGCTTGAACATTTTTTGTCCCCCCAGCATGAGGATTCCAGTTTCTCCACACTCTCGATATTTATTTTCCGTTACTTTTATCATGGCCATCCAGTGAGTGCAGAGTGACATCTCCCTGTGGTTTGCATTTGCATGTCCCTTATGCCTAATGACACTGAGCACCCTTCTCTGTGTTCATGGACCATTGTGTATTTTCTTTGGAGAGATATCTGTCCAAATCCTTTGCCCATGCTTCGTTGGGTTGTTTGTCTTTGTGTTGTTGAGTTGTTAGGGTAGGAAAAAAATCAACCAAACCAAGCTCCCTAACCCCAGACACCATGTTCTACAGAGTGAGGCTTGGTTCTGCCTGTGGTGTGTCTGTGACACTGCACAGTCTTAGACCACAGCACACAGAGACCTATCACATCTATTTCCATGGTTATATTTGTGTTCCTTAATTGATCAAGCCATTGATAATGTCCTATCGGGCATGTGGTGTTTCCGGTTGCTACTATAAGCACTGCTGCCTTAAACATCTGTGTCCTGTGTGTGTGTGTGTGTGTGTGTGTGTGTGTGTGTGTGTGTGTGCCTGTGTGTGTGCATACACACACATGTATGCCTTGGCTCACATGTACAGATAAACATAGGAAAAACTTATAGAATCAGAATTGCTAGATCACAGTATAGATAGCCTAAGTTGCTCTCCAAACCAGTAGCATAATTTATATTCCCAGCAGCAGCCTATGAGACTGTCCACACCCTTTTCCCAAAGTTGTGCGTTGTCCAATTATTTTCCGCCATCCTGATGGCCAGGAAATGGTCAGTTATTGGTATATCAAAGCTAACACTACAAATCTGAGGGCAGTGAAACTTATTTACCTGTATTTACAATCTTTCAGAATGTCTGTTTCTGTAGATTGCCTAGTCCTATCCTTTGTTGACTTTTTCCTATTCTGCACAAAAAAAAAAAAAAAAAAAAAAAAAAATCTTCTGCTATCCACTTTCTGTTTCTAGGATACTTAGTTTTTTGCTTATTGATGTGTAGAAGCTCAATTCCTTTCATATAGTTGGCAAAAAAAAAACACAACCCTATTTAATTTTTTTTTACTTTAATCAATCATTGTTTTACTTTAATCACTGTTTTAAACTAAAAACTTCTAATTTCTACACAATCAAATTTAGTATTTTTCTTTATCACCCATTCTCAATAAGATCTTTACACATATAACCCCGCTGTCGGCAAAGGTCACACCACCCTTGGAATTTAGCTAAAGATTGGCTTGGCCATTTGCTGTATGATTTGCTTGCAGCCTGGCCCTCTGTTAAGATGCCTGAGCCCAAGGTCCAGAGCTGTGGTTCTCTGCAGCTCACTTGCCCCTCTGTCCTGCACATCGTGTGTGCATAATGCATCGGCCCAAATGTGGAACTCACTCCTCTCTTGGCTTTTACCAAAACCACTCATGCAAGGTGTGTGTGTGTGTGTGTGTGTGTGTGTGTGTGCGTGTGCGTGTGCGTGTGTGTGTGTGTGTGAAGGAAAAAGGTTAAACAAAGAAAGTTAAGAGGCTTTGTACAGAAAAACCTCTGCGCTAAGCAGACTAAGAAAAAGACCTTGCACTACTGAGTCCTAGGTCAACAAACCTTGGTATAGACAATTCTTGGCACCAGACATATCGGCTTCGGTCTTCCTGGGAGAAGCTGACCCCTCCCCCAGGAACACACGCCCAAAGAGCACAGCCTTCACATCGTCAGGGAGGATGGAGGCAGAGTTTGTTATTATCAAGGACACCAGAAATTTCTCAAAATAATGTGTCCGGCCCCGGCTTCTGGCCAAGGCCGTGACGGTACACATCCAGTTACAATGATCACTTGGTGCCGCTTTTGTCTGAAGTAAGGAGAAATAGGGAGTAAAGACATTTAGGTGAGGTTTGGCCCAATAAGAGACTGTCTTGATTTTCTGCCATCCATTAATGGTAGTGTTGTTCCCGTGCTGTGTTTTTCCAGTGATGACAGCTGAATGTTAAAGATGGAACAACAGCTACTTATTATTCTTTCTCTTCTCTCTTCTCTCTTCCTCTTCTTCTTCTTCTTCCTCCCCTCTTCCTCCTCCTTTCTCTTCTTCTTCTTTTGTCTTTTCTAATCATTCCCAAGAATCCTCTCAGCCAAAATGCTGTTCCCATGCTGGGTTTTTCTCCAGAACACAGCCCTCTCCTTCCTTCCACCCATCACCCTGTGGCCCCCTTGGTGCTTGCTGTTACACAGGCCCTCTTGTTATGCTTCATTTGTTATTTATTTCTTGTTTTCTTAGGATTTATCTTTATCTGCTGAATCCCCAGTGCCCAAAACAATGTGTACATATAATAATCACTCAACATATATTTGCTATGTGAATTATTAACATCTTATTAATAAATGTTTTTCCAGGCTCTTATCCATTTTTTCTACTTACTCATTTATTTCATATCATTGTATTTAAATAAATAAATATTTTTTTTCTTTGAGACAGAGTCTCACTACGCAGGTCAGGCTGGGCTTGAACTCGCTGTGTAGTCTAGGCTGGCCTTGAACTTGTGGCTGTTCATTTAGCTACAGTGTGTCTTGATCACACAATCTGATTAATTTCTCACTGAGCTTTCAATAAATCCTCCTGCCTCAGCATACCAGGACCTGGGATTACAGGCATGCATTACCATGTCTAATAAAAATATATACTAAAGGTGGTAGGGTGGGTAGGGCTATGGGAAAAAATGAGAATTAAATTGTGTCTTATAGTGGTACAAATCCCCATTATGGAGTGCAATCATGATATGTATATTTAATGTACCAATAAAGATTTAAAAAAAAAGAAAAAATATATATATACTAAGACCTATCTAATTTTGCATCTCAATTTTTACCTGAAACTTTAAAAAAAACTCTATTAACTTTTCCTAAAGTTTTTTTTGTCTGAACTGGGGATCAAACCCAGGACCTCACACATGCTAAGCAAGTTCTCTGTCCTGCGCTGTATCCCAGCCCCATGAATACATCAGTAGTAGTCTTCTAGTCCTTTGGGTAAAGACATCAGTATTTTTTCCTTGGATATTAGCTTATTCTAAACTCATTTCCTATGTTTAGCAAATTGTAGTAGACCTCTGAGTGCCTAAAGTTCTTAATAAAATTCAAAATATTTTGCTCATTTTCTTAGGGTGTATCCTAAAATTGGAGTTAATGTGTCAAAGGACATGAGTGCCTTTAAGTTTTCTCCTATGTGCTGTGAGTATGATGGTGAACCATTTTGTCCTTGCTTTCCTTACAGTCTCACCCAGCCTGCAAATACCCTCCGATGGTTTCAAACCTTTTCAACATTCACGGGAAGAGTCCCCTGATCCTGTACTTCCTCCAGAACTACTCCGTACTCTACCAGTATGGTCAGGATGTGCTGATAACCAGGCGGGAAAGGACCAAGATCATCCCATATCCTCGTCACCGTCACTGCAGGTGGCCCGGTTACTCCAGCCCCTGCTGGGCCCTCCTGGAAGGAGGGCTCAGGGAGATGCGAGAGCCTGGCACAGAGTAGATAGTCAGGGTGGCATGGAGAGGAGCCTCGAGTCAGGGACTTACTCTTCTGAGTCCTAGCCCTAGGTGCAGCCTGAGAATGGGCAGGAGACCCTGAGCAAGTTGAGTTTCCCATGTGTGGTCTCCTTCCTATCAGAATGCAGGGGCTACCTAGGTCTGACTGCTAGCATTTCTCAGGTGCTCATGGAGAATGTCCTAATCTGCAATTTTTGTGTCCAATTTTTATGTCATCTAATGTTCTCCTCTGTGAATTCCTAAACTCATGACTATTTATCCCACGATTAGAATTTTTTTTTAAAGAACAGATCCTAAGAAGACAGATGTAGCGCATGTGGTAGTCCTGAGTCTTAGCAGTTTATGTTAAAGGTCAGAACACAAGCTTTTTACTTGGAATCAAATTGGTCCCTTAATCAGAATTGACTTGGATCCTGGACTCTACCACTAACCAACCAAATGATGTCAGATAAGTATGAGTTTCTCTCTGGCACACCCTTTTTCTTTTTGTTTTTTTGAGATAAGGTATCGATATGTAGTCCAAGCTGGCCCTGAACTCGCTATGTAGCCAGACAGGCCTCCACCTCGCAGTGATCCTCCTGCCTCAGCCTCCCCAGTGCTTAGTGAGCCACCACGCCCCATTTATTCTTATTTTATAGATAAGAAATGAAGACATAGAGGATGACAGATGCCTTCTCTGAGTTCTCACAGCTGGTGACAGCAGCAGCTGAGATTTTAACCCAAGGGGAAAGAGTGGAGGGAGGGGACAGAGAGAGACTGCTTCAATGTGCAGACTTAAGACGCAGCTTTGGAAAGCAGAGGAGACCTGGGTCCCCTCTGATTCACCCCGCAACACTGCAGCAGGAACTCCAGGTGACACTCTGATGTCTTAGTGGAGAGGACCAAGAGACCACAGAGAGCAGGCCACAGTCAACAGGGGGGACTGTCACCTGCTTGGAATATAGGCCTCATACCCATAGGCCCTGGAAACACACGCCATCCCATCCCCCTCCCCCACACAAGGATCAGGCTGCAAACAGGGCAGGGTCCACACAGCCTCTTACTTGGATTCTCCTTGACCTTGAGAGTCACTGAATCCACCCCGACCTACGCCGAGGTCATCAGGAAGACCCTGAGCAACATGAAGAAGCACAGGGACCACCTTGAACAGCTGAACCGGCTTCACTGCAGTGAATGGAGTTACTTTGACAGTCACTTGAAGGAGCTGCAGCACCAATTCCTGAGGTACGGGGAAAGGGGACGCTTGTGTAGTCATCCTAAGCTTTGAAGGGGAGGCTGGCATCTTTACCAAGGTCCACTTTGCAAGGTCAGAATGGAAATTCCTCAGAGACCACATCTAGACAGGGTCTTACTTTTTGTAGTTCAGGCTGGCCCTGAGCTCAACCTCAAACTCACAGCAATCCTCCTGCCTCTGCCTCCCAAGTGCTAGAATTACAGTTGTGAGTCACCCTGCCTGGCACTGCGGTATGTGGTTCTGATTGCTGGTAAGTGTGAGTCTCCATGCCCAATGTTGTTGTATATGGTTACCAGGAATGGAACCTGGGCCCTTGCTCTTGCAAGGCAGGAGCTGGAACCACTAAGCTAAATCCCCAGCCCACAGTTCTTTTTTAAGTGGTACTGGAGTGTTTGCTTTAGCAGCACCTATTTTAAGTGGTACCACCCAGGTTTCATTTGTTTCTTGAAACATGCTGTCACATTGCCAAGGCTGGGTTCAAACCTCTAGACTCTAGCAATCCTCCTGCCTCAGCCTTCTCTGTAACTGGGACCGCAGGCATGTGACACGGTACCCAGTTTATGACAACATCTTCATTCACTTGTCTGCTTTGAAGACCCCCAATCTGCTTCTTCATGAAGAAAAGTCTACTGCGATGGGTCATCCAATCCGGCTGTCACCTTGTGCGCCTACACTTCCCAGACACCCATTGGGAACCTTCTGCTCTGTGTGACACACTGCCTGAACATGTGTCACACACTTGCCACAACGCTGTTATGTTATGACCATGTTAAATATCCTGGCACAGAGAGTTAAGTAATCTGCCCAGAGTCATACAGCACACGACAGCGCCCCAACTTGAACTCAGCTGACCTGCAAAACTTTTTTGTACTTTAGCCTTCTCTAGGCTCATGAGTTCCTCACACCCTTTCCTGTAATCTGAATTTATGGTCCCTACATACAGGGAACCTTTATTCCTCTCTGAGGTCTGATACTGGTGGCTGAGTCACTGCCGTGTGACCAGCTGTGTCAGCCCAGTGCCCGTGGCAGATGAATGAATGAACTTGCAAATGTTTGCAAAAAAAAAAAAAAAAATCACAATAACTTTCATGTATCCCGTATGTTCTCGTGTTTCCCTCAGGGATATGAAGGAGATCGATAAGAAAGCAGCAGAGAGAAGACAGGCCAGTCACGCCTTCATCCCGCCCTCGTCCTCTACTTGCACCAACGAGCTGTTCCAGAAGGGACCCAGGAGAGACTGTGGTAGACAAACTGCCTTTCTTCAGAGGTGTGTTCCAAGCCATGGAAAAATGCAATTCTTGCACTGTGGGAAAGCACACACATGAGGTCATAGACTTTTATGAATCACTCAACCCTCGCCTCATGAGTATTAGTAGTGATAGTAAAAGCCACCAGTGATATTTTGTTGTTGGGTTTTTGTCTTTGTTTTGAGACAAGCTTGGTCTTGCTATGTAGTTCAGACTGGCCTTGAACTCATATTGACCTCAGCCTCCCGACTGCTGGGATTATAGGTATGAGCCACCATGTCCTGCTATCAGGGACTTTTGTACTTCCTGTGTGCCGAGCATCAGGGTACATGTGTATGTATGACGCAGTCTTTGGTTGCAAGTGCTAGGAAGCCAGCTCAGACCAGGAGCAGAAGAATTAGCAGCTAGGTAACTACCAGAAGCTGTCGGTATTTTCTTTTTCTTTTTCAGTCTGCATTCCAGCAGAAGAAAGCTAATTTCATTCTCCTTTATAGAGCCTTTTCAGAAATCCTAAATATTTCAACCTACATCTGTTAGTATATAACATGACTAAAGAACTTTCTGTCATTTAAAAAAATATGTATGTAAGTATAATCTTTAAAGTATTTTAAATATTATTCAGTTCCCATCACCTACCCTTTGGAACCTCTCTCCCTGGAAATATCATGTAACATTAAGGGCCCCCTTTCAGGCTGCGAGGGAGGCTAGAAAGTGTGGCTTGATTTAAAACCTGTTCCCACCACCACCTAAATAAAACCTGGCTTGCCTGTAAAGGCAAAGGGAGTAGAGATGATGAACCCAAGGCTCTCACACTGAGCTAGATTGCCAGCCCCTTTTAATTTTTTTTTTTTTAAGATTTTTTGAGACAGGGTCTCGCTCTGTGGTTCAGGCGGGCCCTGAGCTCAGCCTCAAACTCACATCACAGCAATCCTCCTGCCTCTGCCTCCCGAGTGCTGGGAT
>PVIR01022305.1:0-28355 GCA_004026965.1 Petromus typicus
AGAAAATATAAATACGACAAACTAAGTGAAATATGGTAAGTATCCTAATCTAGTAATCCTAAAATCCAAAGTGCTACAAAATCTAAAACTACTGATTGCTGACCTAATGTCAAAGTGAAAATACCACATCATGAAACATCATTTCATGCACTAAAATATTATATAAAGATATACTCAAGGTACATGTATATGCTATATATAAAACATAAATAAATTCTAGGTTTAGACTTGGGTCCCATCTCCAAGATAGTTTGTTAGACATATATAAATGTTTCAAGATCTGAAAATCTGAAACACTTCTGGTCCTTAGCATTTTGGATAAAGGGAACTCAGCCTATATTACAAAACACTGATTCTGGACAAGCTGACACCATACTATAAGTATCTCTCTAAACCCCTTTATATTTTGAGGGTTAATTTTCATTTATTTTAAATTTATTGTTTTACATTTACTATACATAATATTTACACTTGTTTGGGGGATCTGGTACATATGTAGGTCATATCTTGATCATTTTTGAGACTCTTCACCCTGCCCATTCTTTCCTATGATACAAGAAGTATCCTTTAGGGCAATGATTCTTAAGAATAACTTTTCCTCCAGCAGATATTTTATAACATCTAGAGATATTTTTACTTAAAAGATAGAGACGTTGCTACACACTCTACAGCAACAGAGATGTTGCTACACATTCTACAAGTTTTTACACAGAGAAAAAAATAAATTTGAGAAATACTACTTTAATACTTCTTACTCTGAACTAAAAGAAAGTAAGGTAAAATGATTTTTTTTAAGCCAGGTGTGGTAGGCTAAAAAAGTTGTGGAAGGGTATTTCTTAATATCTTTATATAAATCAAAAGCCCTAGCTTTCACATTTAAGTTCATGTAAACTTTTGCCCCCATGCATTCTGGTTCTCTGTTTCAGAGACCACTAAACTCTTTTGTTCTTTTTGGCCTTGCTTGCTTGCTTTTTTCTATATTTTTCTTTCTTTCTCTCCTCTCTTTCTCTCTTCCTCCCTCCCTCCCTTTTTTTCCAGACAGGGTGCTGCGATCACAGTTCAGGCTCATCTTGAACTCATCATGTACCCCAGGCTGGCCTCAAACTTACAGCTATCTTGCCTCAGCCTCTTGAGTGTTGTTATAATAGAACTGTACCACCAGGCCCAGAGCCAGGCAAATTCTAAGCTTCTTGAAAGCTTGGTATCATGCTCCACTCAGTCATTTAAATAAATATTTGTGAAACTGCTATTGTTGGTCAGGTATGGTATTAGACATGAAATAAAAATGAACTAAAGTATAACTAAATTACTATATCTCACATAGGGGTGTTCAAAGATGAATTAAGGTAAAACAAGATTATTATACCTCACACAAATCTGGCTAGCCTTTCACTCACAGATGACACTGCCATCAAGACTTACAGTACCTGCTCATCAAGTTCCATCATCATCAAGTTTTGTGTTGCTTTATTTTTAAAATTTTGTCTAGATCAGCCCTAGCTAAGGATAATCAGTGGAAAGTCAAGAATTTCACTGACAGGTCAATAGCGCAAGACCCATTATCTCTCCCTCTTAGAGAGGAAAGGAATAAACATTCAAAAGATACCTATGTAGGGCAGGGATTTAGCTCAGTGGTTCTGGCACCTGCCTTGCAAGTAAGTGCAAGGGCTTGGGTTAGATCCCGGTAAGTACAGTGCCAGCTGCGGTGGCTCACATCTGTAATCCTAGCACTCTGGGAGGCAGAGGCAGGAGGATTGCTGTGAGTTCAAGGCTGAACTCAAGGCCAGCCTGAACTATAAAAGTGAAACCCTGTCCCCCCACAAAAAAGATACCTATGTGAAAGCCTGGTGGTAGCACATGCCTGTAATTCAATTAAGAGGCTGACATAAGAGAATCATTAAATTCAACTTTAAAAAAAACACTACAATTACTATAAGTGTTTTTTCTACAGCTACTAAACAGGTATTAATAAACAATACCACTTAAAATCATTATAACTATAGGGCCTGGGAGTTAGCTCAGTGGTTCCGGCGCCTGTCTTGCAAGTGCAAGGACCCAGGTTGGATCCCCGGTAACCACATACCATACTGGCTGGTAACCACATACCATACTGGGCGTGGAGACTCACGCCCAGCAGCAATCAGTACCACATACCACAGTGCCGGGCGTGGTGGCTCATGCCTGTAATCCCAGCACTCGGGAGGCAGAGGCAGGAGGATTGCTGTGATGTGAGTTGGAGGCTGAGCTCAGGGCCAGCCTGAACCACAAAGCGAGACCTTGTCTCAAACCCTAAAAAAACCCCCAAAAAATCAAAAAACAAAAAACCATTATAACTATAAAATATAGTGGCACTAATTAGATGCCAAATATATACTACAAATCTCTATGTTAACTTGATAGCATTTATTAAATCCTTTCCTCAAGTTTGTCAAGAACCACTGACAGACTTGATCTGCCCACTCCCACGTCTGAGTCATATTTTTCAAACAAAATAACTCTCAAATAAATGTAAGTGAATGGGTGCTTTCTTATTTTCACAGGGAAGTGAGCATAAGTTCTAGAATGGAGAAGTAGAGGACTGTTATAAGAGGCTTCCTTCTAGTAAACTGTACAAGGAGGAGATAGTTTCATTCATCCTGGTTTTTTGGTTTTGGCAGTGCTGGGTATCAAACTAAGGGTCTCACTAAGCATGCACTATCCACCAAGCTACATTTCCAAACTTATATCTCTAATTATTTACTTCATCCTATTTTTCCAAATATTTTCACAAATTTGATAGCAGATACTGTTAATACTATGTCATCTTGGTTCTATTATTTAATACATTTCCAAGAGATACAATCTTTTTTTCCCTATAATCCTTTAATACCTTTTTTAAAAGTTCAATTTTACTCTAAAACTTGAATCTTTTCCCAGATCAAATCAAATTCTATATTTCTGATTTTTCAGCCACTCCCAATTTAAAGTTATATTTCAAAGCTTTCCTCTTAAATAGTTTACTTTTAAACATATTCACTTTCTTCATAATTTAGATTCCAAAATGAAACATCCCAAGGTTGTAACTGAGTAAATGAAATGGGCAAAATCAGAGCATATTACCAAAAGCTTTAAAGTATATCCTTTCACAAGTTCATTTTTTTCTATTAAAAGCTAACACAACAGAAGTCAAATGCAGTATGCTTTGACTAGTACCTGTCCTTGCTATAAGAAATTATACAATGGAATCTATTTACATTAACACACTAGTTATGCTTTTTACTGACAAATCATCTTTTTTTTAAAAAAACACATCAAAATCACACTAATTTACAGATACAGTTCTTACAGAAAGGTAAGGAAGCAGGTGTTTGCGAAAGCAGGAGGAGGAAAACAGTGCTTCTGGATTACTAGAGCACTGGAACCATGCTCCCCGTGCAGTCTGGCACAGGGGTTTGCACACAGAGAGGTCCAAAAGGTGAAAATGAAGAGCGATACCAACATTAGTGACCTATCAGGCTCAGGGATGTGACAGTGTTTTTCCTGATAGTAAAAAAAAAGTGACGTTTCTTTTTTCCTAAAAATAAACCAGATAGTATTAGGTAAATAAGATAAACTTTTAACAGTTACACTTACAGAATTTCATGCTTTAAATGTAAAGTTAAAAAAAGAATTAATACATCATAAGATCACATACATCTGTTGATTTGGGTTTCAGTTCTAACAAAAATCTCTGTCTAAATTTATTTAAACAAAATATCTTCATTTGTGGTCTCCCTCTTCCTCTTCTTCCACTCACAGATGAGTATATATGTATTATATTAATATTTATTAGTGAAATAATACATATATATAATCTTATTACTAAGAAAAACATCATGGTTTTTAAAACCTGCATAAACATAAGAGAATGAAATGAACTCAAATATTATCAATATGGTTGTTTTTCTACTCTAAAAATAATTCATGCTACTAACAGAAAAGTTACAAATTACAAAAATGTACAAAGAGTTTAAAAGAAAATTCATCTATAGTCCCACAAAATACACCGTATTACTTATTATGGTTAATTTTGAAACTGATTTATAATTTTGTTTTTGTTTTTTGAGACAGGGTCTTCCTTTGTAGTTCAGGATGGCCCTGACCTCATTATTGTAGCCCAGGCTATCCTTCAACTCACAGAATCCCTACCTCGAGAGTGCTGGGATTACAGGCGTGAAGCACCCATCACACCTTGCATTGTGGTATGTGGCACCAGGGATTGAACTCAGGACCTTGTGTTTGCCAGGCAAATGCCAGAACCACTGAGCTAAATCTCCAGCCCTTGAAACTGATTTTTAACATCAGACACTGTGTCTAGGATATGTTTTTTTCATTAACTCATCTGAGGAGAGTACAAATTAGACAGTGCTGATGAATATGTGTGAAATCACTCATCTATAACTAGTATAAGAATCATGTAAGAAACTTTGCCTCATTATTTTATAGCTTTCCCTCATTTTAGCCTAATAGTATTATTAAATTAATTCATTTAGTCTGATGTAGGTGAATTCTTACTCTAGACAAGATACTACAGCCCTGTTTAGAAATATAAAGATGAACATGACACTGTTTCTCTGCTTAAACAGCTCACATTCCAGACTAGAGAGATCAAAGCAAGATGTTGTTGTACTAAATATTCTCTAAACAAACAAACAATGATCGGTTAGCTCTGAAGAAGCAAACCAAATAGAAAATATTAAGAGAATTTCATAAAAGAGAAAATAAGTGTTAGGACTTGAAGAATAAAGACTTTGGTAGGAGTAGGAAAAAGTGAAAAAAAAGGGTATTAACACAAAATGAGTATCAATTATTAAAAATCAATGTTCATGAAGCAGATAGACAATAGCAACTAACCCTAGGGAACAGGTGAATTAGTGTCAGACTGCTGAGGACTTTTAAGTATCTTGCTAACCATTTTTATTTATTAGGCACAATGATGATTTCTGATAATTTTCTGAATTAAAATCTTCCCTTAAGAGGAAAACAATTGGCCAGTACTGAGGATATTAAGAGAAATGTGCCACAGACTTAGATGATGCTTCCATTCCAAAGTTCTCTCTCGTGTTTAAATTTAGGATTTTTTTCTTGAAGGAAGGTGTATTACACATCCCAAATAAATTACAATGTTTCAATGATGGACACAGAATTAAAGGAACACTCGAAGTTACCTTATTCAACTTCTTATTCTTCAGTTAATATCCCATGCCTCAGGATTGTTCAGTAGTCTTTTGAAGGCTACTTCCAATAATTTCTGAATGTGGCCCATACCATCCCAAAACAGCTTTATTAGAAAATTCTTCCATACATTAAATCAAAAATTTCCTGCCTCTAATTCATAACTGTGGTTCTAATGATGACCTCCATAGTTACAGAGTAAGTCTAATAATCCTCTGAATATTTAGAAAGTACTGTATTCTTGTCTCTTAAGTTATCTCCAGGCGAAATACATCAAGACCAAACCTTTTCAGACCTGACTTTTGGTCTTGCAGTAACTTCACTGTATAAGATATGCAATTTTGGGTTTAGCTTTTTTATAATAAAACGAGGAGTACATAAACATGTTATAAAATAAATGAACTTTGAAGACATAATGACAAATGAAATCAGCTAGATGCAAAAGAAGAAATATTGTATGACTCCATTTATATAAGGTACAGTATCTTCAGTAGTCAAATTCATAGACATGGAAAGTAGAAGGGGGTTACCCAGAGGCTGAAGGTTATATGAATAGTTATTATTTATCAGATTCTAACTGGTAAAATAAAAGAGTTCTAAGATGAATGGTGTTGATTGCTGCATATGAACATGAGTATAATTAATGCCACGGAACTATACACTAAGTCTTACATTATATTTTTCTATAATTAAACTTGGGGTAATAACAGAATTATACAATTTAACTAACTCAACAAGCATAAAATGCCTTACAATATTTTGTATACAATAACAACTGCAATATATTTTATCAAACAGATGAATTCCATTTTCTAAGACAGCGAAAACTTGCATTACCCTATCTTTTCAGTGTTCCCAACATTGTGCTACACATAACAGCTCTAAGAATTTGTTCCAATAATGAAAAAAATTAAAAGCCATGTTAGAGTCACTGAAATGTCAGTTAGGAAGGGAATATAACACACATTCAGATACTTTTTTTTTTTTTTTTTTGACACAGGGTCTTGCTTGGTAGTTCAGGTTGGCCCTGAGCTCAGCCTCGAACTTACAGCAATTCTCTTGTCTCTGCCTCCCGAGTGCTGGGATTATAGGCATGAGCCACCATGCCCGGCACTGTGGTATGTGGTATTGATTACTGTTGTGGTAAGTCACCATACCCAGTATTTTTGTATGTGGTTACTGGGGATTGAACCTGGGCCCTTGTGCTTGCAAGAACCACTAACCAAAATCCCCGGCCCCCAGATACGTAATTTTTGACTAACCTAAAATACACAGATACACATGCATATATGCACACATGAAACACATACTTTAAAATCAGTATGCATTTGGGCCAGGGAGTTAGCTCAGTCGTTCTGACGCCTGTCTTGCAAGTGCAAGGACCTGGGTTCAATCCCTGGTAACCACACACCATACTGGGCATAGAGACTCACGCCCAGCAGCAACCAGTACTACATACCACAGTGCCGGGCGTGGTGGCTCACGCCTGTAATCCCAGCACTCGGGAGGCAGAGGCAGGAGGATTGCTGTGATGTGAGTTGGAGGCTGAGCTCAGGGCCAGCCTGAACCACAATGCGAGACCTTGTCTCAAAAAAAAAAAAAAAAAAAAAATCCTAAAATTAGTATGCATTTGTACAGAATAATCTAGAAAGCAAAACTTCACAATGTTAATCAGTGAGTGAATCACCAAACTATTAAGATAAGTAGTAAAATTATACGAATGATCCTTCTGGTAACTTAAGCTTATCAAATTGCCAATGGTACCCTATAGAAAGTGCACATGAAACTAGAGGTAGAATAATAAATTAACTTCTCAGAAGAGTATTATTTAAAAAAAAATAATAAACCATACATCCACATCTAAGTTGAGGGAATTTATCAATACAAGTGATGAAAAGTCAATCTGAGTTAATTAATCTGTCTGGAAGGGCTGGGGATTTAGCTCAGTGGTCCCAGTACCTGCCTTGCAAGTGCAAGGGCCTGGGTTCAATCCCCAGTAACCACATACAACAATGCTGGGCATGGTAACTCATGCCCACCAGCAATCACTACCACATACCACAGTGCTGGGTATGGTGGCTCACACCTGTAATTCCAACACTTAGAAGGCAGAGGCAGGAAAATTGCTGTGAGTTCGAGGCTTGCCTGGGCTACATAGTAAGCTCAGGGCCAACCTGAACTACAAAGCGAGACCCTGTCTCAAAAAAAAAAAAAGTGTCTGGAAAAACATAAGGGAAAACTGATGTAAAGTAACAGAGTATAGCACAGTAGTAGCTCATGAAAAGCAAACAAAACAAAACAAATTAAAGGCATGATCACCATGTTTTAAAGTCCACTATTAAGTTCACTTGTCTATGATTTTATGCTCAGCAAGTTTCCAGGAGCTGTGCAGAGACTGGCAATTTGTATCAATGTTCTCTAATATCTTTACCCTCAATCTGCTGCCTACAGTACAAATTTAGGAAATTTATGTTGGTAATAATGAATCTCTCCAAGGTTTAAAAAAGAAGAAAGATAATGACAAACTTATTGGTACTAACCATTAATGTTAAGTAATAAATATTTATTAGGCAATGCAGTCTTCATAAATACAGATGAAATATAAAGGTCTCATACACACCAGTGCAGCAGAATAGAAGAAGAAAAAACAAACCCTAAAACTCATTTAGAAGATATTTTATAAGTACATTCCTCTATTGTCCAAAAGGAAATTTCTCTATATTTAGCACAGTTCATAGTAGGGATAGAGAAAACTTGAATAGAGCAGTCAGGTCCTAACCTTGGCCTTATCAATGAACACTAAATTCATTTAAAATAGTAACAAAATTGGCTGTGGTGGTATAAACTAGCAATCTCAGTACTCAAGAGGCTGAGGCAGGAAGACTGCCACTGTTAAGGCCAGACTAGGCTACACAGTGAGTTCAAGGCCTGCCTGAACCGGCATTCGATCTTAAAAGGACAAAACAAAACACATCAAATGAAGAAAACAGAACATTCTTCAAAGGCAATTGCAGTTCAAATGAAGCAAAGGGATAGCAAGCATATACTTTATGCATTTAGAACTACTCCATATGTCAGAAAAAATAGAAATTTTGGGCCAGGGATTTAGCCGAGTGATTCTGGTGCCTGCCTTACAAGCGCAAGGGCCCAGGTTCGATCCCCGGTAAACATATACCATACTGGGTGTGAAGACTCAAGCCCAGCAGCAATCAGCACCACATACCACAGTGCCGGGCATGGTGGCTCATCCCTGTAATCCCAGCACTCGGGAGGCAGAGGCAGGAGGATTGCTGTGATGTGAGTTTGAGGCTGAGCTCAGGGTCAGCCTCAACTACAAAGCAAGACCCTGTCTCAAAAAAAAAAAAAAAAAGAAATTTTAACACTGAATCACTTTCACTCTCTTTTTTTTTTGTGGTACCAGGGATCGAACTTAGGCCCTTTTGTTTTCAACGTAGGTGTGATACCACTTGAGCTAAGTCCCTGGCCCACTTAATCATTTTCACTTAATGGTATCATGGAAGGCTGGGCATACAAGTCAGTAGTAGAGTGAATGTCTAGTCTAGTATACATAAAATCCTGTATTCAAGTTCCAGCACTACTGGGGGAAAATACAGATAAGTGTGCTATGGCTTGGGCCCAGATGTCCCCCTCAAGGCCTCGTATGGTCTAGGTGAAGCTTTTCAGAGGTGGTTGGATCTAAAGTGTTTGATGCTGAGACTGATTCATGGTGTGATGGTGCCCACCCTAGTTGTGAGGGCTACTCGCCCTGGTATCCTGAATAGACTATATGGGACAATAACTGCTGCTGTTGTCACTGCTTGCCACTTGCTGCTTTTGCTACTTTTTGCCTGCCTTGAACTGTTTCTCTTCTGTGATGCCCCTCTGCCATGCTATCCTGCGTTGGAGCCAGACAATTATGAACTAAAATTTGTACAAACTATGAGCTGAAATAAACCTTTCTTCCTTTAAGTTTGGATGCTGTCTCAGTAATGAGAAAAGTAACTAAGACAAAGGACATGGTTAAAAAACCATGATCAGGGGCAAGGATTTAAGCTCAGTAACACTGCACCTGGCTCAAAAGCACAAGGTCCTGAGTTTGATCCTTGGTACCACCAAAAAAAAAAAAAGCCCAGATCAGAGAAAATATGGTAATTTTTTTCTTTTTTGGGGGGCAGTACCAGGGATCAAACCCTGGCCCTTGTGCTTCCAAAGTAGGCATGGTACCACTTGAGCTAAATCCCTAGCCCAAATATGATAATCTCTAAAGAGAAAAACAAGCAGTGTTTAGAAATTTCAGAACAGAAAACTGAGTCACTGAAAAACTCAAAACTGAATTAAACTGAATGCTTGTTAAATTAAAAAAAAAAATTGTTACAGGACCAGGGATTTTTAGCTCAGTGGTTCCAACACCTGCCTTGCAAGCACAAGGGCCCTAGTTCGATCCAGGTAACCACATACAACAGTGTCAGTCGTGGTGACTCACACCCACCAGCAATCAGTACCACATACCACAATGCTAGGCGTGGTGGCTTATGCCTGTAATCCCAACCCAGCACTCGGGAGACCGAGGCAGGAGGACTGCTGAGTTCGAGGCTGAGTTCAGGACCAGCCTACAAAGTCTCAAAAAACTTAAAAAAATATTATTAAAAAGTGATTCCATAAAAACCAAGAACAAGTCAAATGAAATTAACTGTAACTTGTATTGTAATAGATTTACTTCATTGCAAGTAAGAACCCTGTAGGCACATTATAATTTACTCATAGGAAGGCATTTGGCAAAATCTTTCATGTTACCCACACAAACACATGAGGGGCTTCTGGAAGTGATGGATCTAGGGTGTGTGATGCTGGGATTAAGAGTAGTGCCCTGTCCTGGTGTGAAGGTTACCAGCTCTAAGGACAGGTAGCCTGGATAGAATATAAGGAACAGAAAGAGGGCTGCACCTGTCACTTACTACTTGCTACTTCACTGTGGACTCCTTGTACTTCGCCATGAAGTGTTTCTCCTCTGTGAAGCGCCTCTGCCATGGCAACCTGCCTTGGATCTGCAGCCAGCTGACTATGGTCTGAAACTTCTATGAGTCGACATAAACCTCTCCTCCTTTTATTGGGTATTTTGTCTCAGCAATAATAAAAGTAACTAAGCAGCAAGGGCTAATCATAGAAATAGTGACCTTATCAAAGAAAAGAAGTAAACTAGGATTGTTTATATTGAAGAACAGAGCACATACAGAGAAAGGTTCACCAAGGACGTGACAGTAGTCTTCAATTATTTAAAGGAGTCAGTCATGAACTAGGGAGGTAGTTTAATGGTACATGATTTGTTTTGCATGTCTGAGACCACCAGGACTGCAAAAAATAATAAAGGGGTCACTCATGTGGAAAAGTGTTATACTTGGAAAAAGTAAACAAAGTGGGAATAGTATAAGCTTTGATTCAAAAAAGCTGGACTCTCATCTTGGCTCAGTCACCAGCTGTGTGTTATTCAATGCGAAGAGAGATTAAGTTTCCTTATCTAGGAAATGAAACCTACCTTATAAATATATAAAAATTAAAAGCAAAATCTTTATAGGCTGCCCAGTATAACCTGACACACAGTGTCAGCTCCCCTCCCTAGACTTTGCTGAATGATTCTGGAACAGTGCTTTTCAAAGTGAGAGCTACAACACATTTAACGTGTCACAAAATAAGCTTAGTCAGTGGTAACTGGCATTTTTCCCCCCTCTGAAACAGAATAAAATAGAAAACATTAAAGTGTATCATTAACAGTATCCTGAAGTTTGTAAAACTTGTTTCAGTTACTCATATATGTATGTACTAGCTTATGCTGTAAAATACTTTCATTTTATGAACGTGGCTCCTACCACCGGATTAAGAAGGCCAATCTGTAGATCACCACTGCTTAAGTGTGCTAAGAACTAAAGTTCCTTGACAGCTCAATTAAGTTTAGGAAACAGACCATAATTATTAAGAGATTTATTATGTTCATTACACATTTGCATCTCCAAGAAGTTCAGCATTAAAGAAATCTGTATTTGGGGCTAGGGATTAGCTCAGTGGTTCTGGCTTCTGCCTGGCAAGCGCAAGGTCCTCAGTCTGATTCTCCGTCACCATATATGACAATGCCAGGCATGGTGGCTCACGCCTGAAATCCCAACACTTAGGAGGCAGAGGCAGAAGGAGTGTTGTGAGTTCGGGGCTGGCCTGAACTACAAGGTGAGACCTTGTCTCAAAAGAAAAAGTCTGTGTTTTTGTTTAACCATTTCCCTCACATTTATTTGACCCTCCAGAATCCAGTTATCTTCAGCTTTGATATCTACTGGAACCTTCAGCACTAGCACTTTGTGGTACATACATTTGGGGGAAACTATTCCTTTGGAGCAGAGGTGTAATGGATACAAATCACCGAAGATTTTTGGCTTGTTAAGAAAGACAAAGTTCTTGATTCATGAAATCTGCTACTGATTTCTACCGTTTCCAAAGAACTTTAAATATAATTTACCCAACTTTTAAATTCACACAAGCATTTTCAAAAAAAAGCACTGGACATCTATAGCATCAGGATATAAAGCCAGATCAAAGCAGTAAGCAGCAACCATCTGGTCAAAAGAAACTCCCAGCATAGCATCTAAGACTTGGTTTACCTTAACAAATATTATGCTCAGAAACTAAAGAAACTAAGGATTGAATCAGCTTCTTCAAGTGGGATCAATGTGTTCTAATAATATGTGATCTAAAACGGGCTGTGCAACTAGTCTTCATTGAGTATCCTTACCATCAGCACTTGGAAGAGGCACATGTGGATATGTGGATATTCTGAGTTCTCCTTTTAAAGTGTACATCTACCCAGAACTCCTTTGGGAGGACGTGATTTCACATCTATATGAAAAACTGTCACTAACATAGTTCTAATAATACTTAGCATCATTTGGCAATAAAAGTCTGACATCATATATTCACCAGCACTTCCGTCATTCACACCTTCCTAACTAGGAGTTACAAATACTTCCCGTAGTTGTCAGAGCCTAAAATGTTCTACCCACCTTTCCCTACTCCCAGGCTTCAAGCCATCCCTTCCTTAAAGTTTGTCCCTACTACTCTGGACCACTATTTTCTTCCTAGTTTCTAGCACTGTCAGTACTTCCAATTAGTTCTATCACTCTTTCAGCAATTCACTGTATATATCCTGCTTTATTCAACTGCATAAACCTTAGCTGTTACATGACTATAACTGCTTGGTGAACAGGTATGTCACTTAAGGATCTCCTGTGACAGCAAGTAAGAGCTCACTAAGTATGTCTTGATTTAAACAAATAGGCTCAAGGGTAACAGCAGCTGGTTTTGAAGAACGTAGTACGTGCTATCCTCTGTACTAATGCATACACAAATTACCTTAACCTTTACAAAGACAAGAACTACAATTTTCTCTATTAAAGAAAAAAGTGATGCTTAACTAAGTGACCAAGGAGAGGTCTGAATCGACACAGAGCTCAGAACTTGAAAGTTGCAACCCTACGATAACAGTCTGTGAAGAATTTCCACTAAGTTAAAAGTTTCTCTTCAACAAAGAACAGAAAATACTTTAGCTAATGTTAAAACTTTTAAAACGAGGAATTAAGAAAATGCAGACTTTCATGCAGACTTCTTTAAGTCTCAATACAGTAACAAGGAAAAGGCCTTCCATGCCCCTTCTATTTATGAAAGTGGTAGGAAGATGTTGGTCACAATTTCATCAAAAAGTGATTTATTTCAATACCGCTTTGGTTTGGGTTTTTAAATAGGGCTCTTTTATCTCTGGGCTGAAGAATGACAGAGAAATGAAAGATGGTTCTGATAAGCACAGCTCCAAAGCTCCGAAAAACGCCAGATCCAACTCGTATTTAAAAAACAAGACCCAGGGTTCTAGTTACCCTTATGACTTCACACAAAGCACCAGTATTCTCTGCCCTCCTCACACAAAGCAAGCTTTACCCCTTACCCAAAGGGGAATGCTGACTCACACAGCCTCCCCTTCCCCAACACACACACACCCATCTCATCCCGTCGGAGTCCAAAACAAGGACCGCTGCACCGACCAGTCCTGCACGCCCCGCCCCCACCCCGCCCCCGGCGACAGCTCACCAAGCAGACCCCTCCCCAACGCCCAAAATACCCGGGCCACCCTCCGAAAGCCAGCTTCACACAAAGCAGGATCACTTCCTACAAAGCGGTTTCCCACCTCTGACTCCTCCGAGCATCCAGACCTCAACCCACAGATCCCAGAGTCCCCGACCCCGACGAAAACTAGCTACACCCCATCTTCACGGGCAGCTCAGCCCCCCACCCCCCCCGTCTCAGCTGACACCTTTCTGTGCCCACAGCAAGAAACCCCCAAGTCCCCGCCGGAGAGCAGAGCCGGCCACACAAAAGCCCGCCGCCCCGCCCCGCCCGGGACCCTGGCTCGCAGGCGCGCCCCCGCGTCCCCGCCGTCCCCGCCCTGCGGCCGGGCGCCCCGCGCTCGCTCACCAGCTCTCCTCCTCCTCCTCCCAGCCTGACAGCCGCTCCAGCTCGTCGGGCCGCAGCGGCTCCACCTCGTCCAGCAAACCGCCCTCGCCTGCCGCCAGCAAGGAGGTGGCGTCCCGCAGCTCCTCGCTACTCGTCCGCCTGGGGCCCGAGCCGGCCCCGCCGCCCGCCTTGGCGCCGAGGCCCAGGGGGAAGCCCCGCGGGGACGCGGCCCCGGACGAGGGGGTGGACACGCCGGCCCGCCCCGGGCTGCCGGGCCCGAGGGAGCCCGCGCCCTGCACGGCCCCCGAGCGGCTCCGCAGCTGCTCGTTCTGCTTCTCCAGCTTCTTCACCAGCTCCTGCAGCTTCCGCACCTCCTGGTCCGCGTTCACGTTGGAGTTAACGTCCTCCATCCCGGCCCCGCCGCCCTCCGCCGGCTGGGACGCGCTCGCAGCGACAGGGAAAGAGGCACCGCCGCCGCTCACGCCCGCCGAGGCGCCGTCATAGAGCAGGGCCAGGCCGCACCGCCAGGCTCGCCCCAGCTCGGGTTCCGAAGCGCCGCTGGCCCCAGCCAAGCCGCCTCATCTGCGCCGGCTCCGGGATTGGGGGAGGCGGCGCCAACATCCGGCCGCTGCCGCCATCTTCTCTCCGTCCCTCCGCCCCCCGCGGGCCGACCCCGTCGGTGACCTCAGAGCGTCGGGGGTGGATGCGGCCGCCGGCGGTCGCTGAGAGGACCGAACGCCGAGCTCGGGCGGGGGGGTGAGGGCGGGGCGGGGCCGGGCCGCGACCGCGGGGCGGGGCTTGTGCCGGAAGGGGCGGGTCTGGGCGCTGGCGGAGCTGGGGCGGGGCCTGACAGGAGGAGGAGGAGGGCCGCGTCCACCTCCTCAGCTGCTGGTAGCTGAAAGGAAGAGTTCGCAGCGGGCGGCCTGGCCCCGCCCGTAGGTGTTAAATGACGGGTGTGTTCAACAGCCCCAAACATGGCTGGTGGGACTCGCAGGCTCGTCCTGCCCGGGTCTGGTTGTGGGTGGACGTGCCTACTCTAGACTAGAACTGTATTTAGTTGGTGTTTAGTTGAAATACAGATTGTTAGGGCTGGCGGAGCCCCAGAGCCCCGTCTGTGGCTCGTTTCTTCCCCGGGAAATGAGAAGGCCGAATCCCAAACGGATGAGAGACGTCTTAAATTCAAAATAATAGCCATAATTTACTCACTACTAGCCAGACACTGTGCTAAGCACTTTAGGGGCATTATCTCATCGGTTAAGAGTTTTTCTGACTGAAAGTTTACCGCACGGTGGCAGGGAAGCGGGGCGTGGAAAACCGCCTCTTCTTGTCTTTCAACCTTAAGTGCTGCTTATTAGATCATTTTCTATGGAAAAACTTTTGCATAGTGTCTTAACTTTTCAAAAGTTGTGAACTACAAGGACTTAAACATATTGCCATTTAACGAAAAATGCTGAGAGGTGAAAGAATACAAAATTGCCCGTTTATAATGTGTACTGGTGGCAGCCAAAGCGAACATGTTTTATTTCAGTCACGTCCTTCACTCTTCACAGTTTAACTGGACATCTTGGCTTGTGCTGTGCTTTCTTCCAATTGCCTTCTCCACCCTTATTCAACAATCCAGTCCTATTACACCTGGGTGTGGGCTTTTATGACAGGTCTTACTTCTTTCTGCTCTTCCTCCTTTCTGCGCTGTTTTCCTTGTCTAGAATATCCTGTCAGCCAGATCTGATTCCTTTTCTATGCTCATCCATCCAAGAAACTCCTTCCTAACAGTTGCGTAGAGAACTAGTTATTCTGCTTACTCTGGCATTATGTGATCAATAGTTCTCTACAGCGGTTAGACGTTTTTAAAGAATTTTTTCCTAAGAGCTCTTTTTTTTCATGTCAAATTAAAAGGAACTATTCATTTTGCTTGCTGTAAGTGACATAGTAGACAGTCAAAACCTAGTTTGTTGAAAGTTAAATAGAATGTAAATTCTGACTGATGAAGAACCAGGTGTTTATTCATAGGAAAAACACTTCACTGTAGTAAAATTTGCTAGCTAGCTTTTTTTAATCTTTTATTTTATTTATTTATTTTTTGAGACAGCGTCTCAACTTTGGTGTTCAGGCTGGCCCTAAGCTCAGCCTCAAACTCATATCACAGCAATCCTCCTGCCTCTGCCTCCCCAGTGCTGGGATTACAGGCGTGAGCCACCACGCTTGGCACTGTGGTATGTGGTACTGGTTGCTGCTGGGTGTGAGTCTCCACACCCGGTATGGTATGTGGTTACCGAGGATCGAACCCGGGTGCTTGCGCTTGGAAGACAGGCGCCGGAACCACTGAGCTAAGTCCCCAGGTCACATACCTAGTATTTTTGTATCTTTTTCAATCTATGCTATCTAGTATTTTTCTATTTTTCTATCTGTGCAGACCTAGTAAAAGGATCTTTGTTTTGCTAACATGCAGTAATTGTGAGGTAATATGTATTATCTATACACATTTGCCAGATAACGAAATTTGCACATGTGCACATCCAAATGTCATTTGTTTCTAACATATCTGAACTTGTTGCCTAGAAGATTAAACAACATGATTACTTCATATATATGTTTTCACTTGCATTTTCTGGCGTGAGAAATGAATTCCAACTTTTTCTATGAAGAAAACCCTTCAGATATATTTCTTTTTTCTTTTTTTTTAATCCTTATTGGTACATTAAATATACACATCATGATTGCACTCCATAATGGGGATTTGTACCAGTATAAGACACAACTCGAATCTCATTTTTTCCCATAGCCCTACCCACCTTAGCACCCCCCATATACATAAAATTTGTTTCCTTACTTTTTTGTTACAATCTCAACATTGTCCCCTTTCACCTTATTTTACATTGAGCATTTTCTATTTCACAATATATAACATCTTGAAAAGAATAGATCACTCAACATTATGAAGTTAGCACTGATAATTCTATGGCTCGAGAAGAGAGGGGGTAATGTGGAACAATGAACTGAGGATCAGAAAGCCTGATGGTAGGTATGAGCTGCACCATCTATGTGGTGTTTAACCTTGATCTCTCTTTCCTTATCTCAGGATCTTCCCTTTTTGCAGAGTATGGGAACTGAATGATCTTAGGTATTTCAACCAGCACCAAAAAGTAAAAATTTTTGATTAATCATCATGGTTACAAAACAAATGCAAATTCAGATGTACAGAGAAGTTCATAGTAAATAAACTTGTATTTTTAAATCCATTTGCCTCACCCTATATTATTAATTTTTTACATAATAAACATTGAGTGTCTGTAGTAAGTACTGTTCTAGGCACTGGGGTGTCTGATAGGTTCCTTAAGTTCAAAATTGAATTTACAACTTGAACAAGCACATAATATCCTTAAATAAGCTCTTCCTAAAGTACATCATTTGGTAAATGGTAGCTCTTTTCTCTGAGATGCTCAGATTAAAATACTTGGGGATAATTCTGATATTTCTCTTTCTTGCACTAACCAAATCCATTTCTTGAGCAGGTGATGCTGGCCATACATTCAAAATATGTCTGAATATTTCCCAGCACCTCTTTTGAATGACTCTAGTTCAAGTTGCCATCTTTTCTTGATCTAGAACACTAGCACTCCCTTAATGGGTAGTTCCTCTTGGCTGCTACTGTCTATTGTGTATAAAGCAGCCTTCATAGAAGTCGCCTCCAAATCCCTGCTTGGAAGCCTCCCCAAAAGTTGCTTCCAAATATCCTTCAAACCCACAGTGCTTTCCTTGCTTTAATGCTTGCCCCGGGTGAGTTCTCTAGTACAATATGTCATTGACTCCTTCACACTATTCCTGCCACGCTGGCTTTCTTGACATTCTCCGAACACGCCAAGCAGGTTTCTACTTGAAGTATTCAGTACTTGCTGTTCTGTGGGTTGGTTATTCCTCGATGTTGTCACAGCAGTGACTACTCGCATACTCTTAGGTTTATTATCCTTATTGTTACTGACCTCACAAAATAGCATCCTTGTCATTGGCTGTTTTCATAGCCTCTTTCATTTTTTTCACAAACATATGTATTTTTTCAGTTTTGCATGTCTCACACCAAGAGAATGTGAACTGCATGACAGCTGAGTTCGCAGTGCCTGAAACAGTGCCTCGTGTATAGTGAGTGCTTAATAATTGCAAAATGAATAGATTTAGGTCAAGTGAAGTCTACTAAAATAGCATTTTAGGCAATCTGTTGATTAAGTCTCAAACTATTAAAGTAGAAATTTCTAATCATTTTGAATGATTGGCTTTAGGTTATATTTTCCTCTTCTAAAGGAGTAGCATGCCATACTGCATCTATCATCCTCAAAACTAGGTCGTACTGCACCTCCTGAGTGCTCACAGTTCTTAAGATTTACTAAGAGGGCCAGGGATTTAGCTCAGTGGTTCTAGCACCTGCCTTGCAAGTGCAAGGACCCTGGTTCATCCCTCATAACTACATACAACAGAGTCCGGTGTGGTGACTCATGCCCACTAGCAATCAGTACCACATACACAGTGCCAGGTGTGTTGGCTCACGCCTATAATCCCAGCACTCAGGAGGTAGAGGCAGGAGAATTGCTTGAGTTCGAGGCTGACCTGGGCTACATAGTGAGCTCAAGGCCAGCCTAAACTACAAAGTGAGAACCTGTCTCAAAATGAATATTTCCCTTCTTTTTGAAACCTGCAAGATCTTCCCTTTTCAGATTAATTATACTACTCTGTCTTCTCTGGTGACTCAGAAGTGTAAGCACATGTTTTTAAAAAAATCACTCTTAACATGGCTCTTAGGAAGATACAAAGAATAGAGCTAATTTACCTCCAAACTATGCACCACAGAGATCCTAGCAGCCTTCCAGGTGTCCTCTTTTAGGGTAAGCTTGCTTTGTTGATGAATGTAGGAGTTGCTTCTTTTCTGAACAGGTGTGGCCCTTTCTATAACTTGCTTCTACTTGCACAGTAACTCTTACTGAAAGTCCTTGCAAAGTGGAAAATATTACAAGGGAGTGAAAGTATTTAGAATGAAAACTTACTCAGTGGTTTAAAGGCATTTAGGAGTCCTAAAATCCTAAAATTTATCAACGTGACAATTTTTTTTTTAAATCTCAGTAATATTGGGCCTCATACATGCTAGGAAAGTGCTTTCCCCTTGAGCTACATTCCCAGTCTCAATATATCCATTCTTTCTTCATGGCACACACTTGGACAGCCGTTTCTTCCTGGTTCCCTGTCAGCTCTGCTGCATCAGCATCCTCACACTTTCATCTTATAGGGAGCCTTCTTTGTTCACGGACAATGTAATGGTAAGAAG
The DNA here is from genome assembly GCA_004026965.1 of Petromus typicus. Taxonomy (NCBI): domain Eukaryota; kingdom Metazoa; phylum Chordata; class Mammalia; order Rodentia; family Petromuridae; genus Petromus; species Petromus typicus. Next base: position 18,989 of record PVIR01022305.1, read on the forward strand.
AAGCCTCAGGAACTTTAGAAATATAAGACATTCTGCACTGAAATGATGGGGGAAAAAGAAGAAGGTCTAAACTTCAGATGGAAAACATTTAGTCTGCACCAGTCATAATTATGAGATGCTTCAAGTCTGACCATGATGGCAGCCATCACTTCCTTATAGAGACCTTTTAGCCAGAGAGTGGTTCCCTACCACACTGTTGGGGCATCATATTATACTGATGTAGGTGTGAGAAGCCCATGATCAAGCAGAGGTAAACATGTTCTCGAACTCTTTTTTGTTTGTTTGTTTGCTTAAGAGAGGGTCTCACTTTGTAGTTCAGGCTGGCCTTGAGCTCACTATGTAGCCCAAAGGAGCCCTGAACTCACAGTAATCCTTCTGCCTCTGCCTCCCCAGTTCTGGGATTACAGGCATAAGCCACCATGCCCAGCACTGTGTATGTGCTACTGATTGCTGGTGGGCATGAGTCACCATGCCTGGCATTGTTGTATGTGGTTACCAGGATCGAACAATATCACACACCACAGTGCTGAGTGTGATGGCTCACACTTGTAATCTCAGCTTTCAGGAGGCAGAGGCAGGAGGATTGCTGAGTTCAAGGCTGAATTCAGGACCAGCTTGAACTACAAGGCGAGACCTTGTCTCAAAAATAAATAAATAAATAAAAAAGAAAAACAAAAAAGAAAGTTACTCTTTGTGTGTGTGGCCTTTGGAATTGAAGTCAGATCTCATACATGTTGCATAAGATTTCTACAACTGAGCTATCCCCCAGACCTACAGAAACTCTTTGTGTTCATGATTTTTGTTATGTAGGCAAATTCTTATGTGCTCTGGAAATTTAACCCCGTAAAATATCCAAGTCTTTCTGAGTTGGCCCGATAATAATAATAATAATAATAATAATAATAATACTAGTAACAACTGGCAATTGTTGATCATGTGTGTAATATGTAATAATTCATTTAAAATCCACAATAAAAAGTCCCTTGGAAGTAGCTGGTATTATCATCATATCCATTTTTCAAATGACAAAACAGAGACATCTAAATAAATAAAATGCCATAGTAGGAAGTAGGAGAGCTGAATTTGAACCCAGCAGGTCTGATCTCAGAATCAGTATTCATAATCCCCAGTGGACAGTGACAAATATGAGCTAGCCATTCATTTACTTAACAGTACAAATTTCTCTTAGCTATTACCTAGGGTGGAGCTGAAGGACATTGTATAGAATTTAAGCATCGCTATCTTTGTGATACCCAACAATTCAGTATTCTTGCTGTAAGAGTAGTTTTTCCCTTTTTTGGGGGGTGGAGGACAGGGTCTGGCTTTGTGGTTCAGGCTGACTCTAAACTCACTATGTAGCCCAGGCCAGCCTCGAACTCACATCAATCCTCCTGCCTCTGCCTCCCGAGTGCTGGGATTACAAGCGTGAGTCATCACACCTGGTATTGTGGTGTGTGGTTACCAGGGATCCAACTTGGGACCTTGCACTGGCCAGGCAGACTCCAGAACCACTGAGCTAAATACCTGGCCCAATTTTTCCAATTTTAATATTTCTCTAGGACTCAATTTATTGAAGTTATCAAGTCCTTATTGGGGGCAGCAGTTCCTCTGTTGCTCAAAAGACTCACTAGAAGTTCATTGACTTTGGCAGCACATGAGGGACTTACGAGGTAGAAGACAGGAAGACTTGTCAGCAGTCAGGTAAAATGAAGTGTTGACATCCATCCCATTCTCATTGGGAAGGCTGGTGAATAAGCCCAGCTTGTAGGAGTTTTGTGGGACAGAAGTTAGTGGAGAGAATCTCTTATTAAAGCAAAATATCAACACAACAAAGCAAAGAGGACTTAGGAGCCAGAATTTCATGCTAGGAGTCCTATGCCTATCCAACAGGGAATGAGAATTTGAATGGGTCTCGAAAATAAGGAAGAAACAGATATCAAAAATGAAAGCAGATGGCTAGGGAAATAGGAAAGCAAGGAGCACTGGGTTCTTTGCTACATGGAAGGGTAATTCTTGATGAATGCCAAAACTAAGTGGTTGCCTTTTAATAGTCTTTATAGCAGGATGTGTAGAAAAAAAAACAGGTGCATTTTACAGGTCAGGGATGCTCTTCCCTGATAGGGTTGCTTCTAGCTTTGGGACAAAGTGGTAACCAGATCTACTGGACTAGGGCCCAATCTGCAAAACTCCCTGATGCAAGAATCCACTGTTGTGTAAACAGATTCTGTCCCCTCCCCTTGCTCCTGGAAACCAGATAGGCTTCGTCTCACATCTGCTTTTTAGAGAAATAAAGTAAGGTGTGGGCAGGGCAGAGGAAGGCATGAATAGGAGGGTCTAGCTCAGGTGGCTCCCTTATCTGTGCGTATGGTTTACCTCAGATGGGCACTTAAAGTGGTGGCTCACAATTTAAACAGATCTGCTCTGATGCTGGCGTGCTCCTCTGCCAGCATTACTGGGGGATTGCTTTCATCTTTCCTACTAAATGGTTTAAGCTTTTTCTACTGTGTGTTTTTACCGCCCGGGTTGGTCAGTTGAACAGGAGTTTGGTCAGGTATTTAGTCAGCCTTGAGTCTGATGAAGCTGTCAGCAGTTTTGCTTAAGAATTCCGAGTCCTTGAATACTGGACCCAAATTTGATGGGATATCATGTGTAGACAGCTCTTCAGCAAAAAACTGTTGTGTGTAAGCTTGAGGACACATTCTGGAGTTCACTGTGTCCTTGCACACAGAGAGCTCATATATGTACTGTAGGGGAAGGGAGAAGTGGGTAATGCTTTCAGAGAGGGTATTGCACCCTGCATGTGAGGCAATGTATTTCCCCAGTCTCTCCAACAGGCAGAATGAAAAAGGTACATTTCTCTTTCTTGGCCTGGGATGCATTCAGAGGTACATCGTGTCGCACAAGGTCTGCTCCAGTTATAGGTGTAGCCTGTTAGAGTCTAGAGCAAATATCTCCCCTCCACATTTAATTGTCTCTTGAATTGCCCTCAGCTAGGATCGGTGCCATGAGAAAATATGGGCAAGAGCTATCTGAGAAGATCCAAGATGATGTGCTGGAGAGTTCCAGTCTTGCTTTTATTGGATCAGTCTAGTGAGTGTAGGGCTGTGAGTGAGCATAAATCAGTAAAAGCATAAGGTTCAGACAGTCCTTTCATTGACCTGTAAACAAATAGTAAACCTTGATTCTTGTTTTTTAGTTTCTTATACTTTTTTACATCTATTTCTTTAGTTCCTTTGGGAATTATTCTAGTGTGTTATATGAGGTATTAATCTACCCAGACATTTTTATTGAGGTATCGTCATGTGCTAGATTAAACTGTTATATTTATTCACTCAGTCATGTTATTACTTCAAGTTGAGTACACTTTAAGAGACCAGAGATAAAGGTCATAAACAATGTGCTTCTTAATCTGTAGCAGCTTCTTGTCCATTTAAGGACATGACATATAAACAGGTTACAAAGCAATGTGAAAAATGCCACTTGGGTGATATAAGAAAATTATAGTTTCTTTTTTAGTTTTTTGAGACAGGGTCTCACTTTGTAGTTCAGGCTGGTCCTGAACTCAGCCTTGAGCTCAGGAATCCTCCTGTCTCTGCTTCCCGACTGCTAGGATTAGTGAGCCACCATGCCCAAAATGTGGTATGTGGTTCTGATTGCTGGTGGGTATGAGTCTCCACACCCGGCATTGTTGTATGTGGTTACCCTGGATTGAACCGTGGCCCTTGCACTTGCAAGGCAGGCACCAGAGCCACTGAACTAAATCCCTGGCTCACTACAGTGTTTCTTTCTTTCTTTCTTTCTTTCTTTTTTTTGAGACAGGGTCTCGCTTTGTAGTTCAGGCTGGCCCTGAGCTCAGCCTCAAACTCACATCACAGCAATCCTCCTGCCTCTGCCTCTCACAGCAATCCTCCTGCCTCTGCCTCCTGAGTGCTGGGATTACAGGCGTGAGCCACCATGCCCGGCACTGTGGTATGTGGTGCTGATTGCTGCTAGACGTGTCTCCAAACCCAGTAGTGTATGTGGTTACCGGGGAATTGAACCTTGGCCCTTGTCCTTTCAAGACATGTGCTGGAGTCACTGAGCTAAATCCCCAGCCCTACAGTGTTTCTTAAGGGGAGGGCATGTTAGGGAGATAGAGGATAAAAGTTTTCCCTGAAATTTGATTTTTAAATGGGCTGATAGAGATAAATATCTATTAGTCATGACTTGGTTATAATGAATAGAAAAATCTCTTGACTAATCTCAGCTAAAAAGCAAGACCTACACAATCTCACTTCCTGGAATATACTTCAAAAGCAAACTGTCAAAAATAGGAAAAGTTCTATATACAAAATGATTTATTATTTACTATAGCATCACTGCTAATAACAAAGGAGCAAGAGCAACCAAACATTGTTAATATAGAGCTGCTAGTTGAAGAAATGATGGCAGGCATACAATGGAAGACATAGCAGAAAAGGGAAAAGATGCATTCCTTCTTTTTCCAGTAGAAATTGTTCAGAATGGTGCTTAGATTGTGTCATCTTTGACACAGAAAGCAGGAGAAACAGGAAGGGATCGAATACGTGTATATGATAACCAAATAGGGAAGAAACAGAGTGAAAAGCACAGAGGTAATGCTCTGGGATAAAATAAATCAAGATGGGGATGGAGAGTGTGAAAGGCAGCAGAATCGCAGGCATAAGTGGGTGCTCAGCAAGGCCTCCGCCCTTGAGCAGAGGTGGAACGAGGGGAACCCAGGGCCTCGCGCACACAGAGATAGACAGTGCTGTGAGCTGTGAGCTGCAGCCCCAGACTTCACTTGAACAAGAGTTTGGAGCAAGCTGGGGAAGGCATATCAAGTGGAGAAACAGGTACAGAGGCCTTGAGCCATTCATGTGCCTAAACACAAGTTCAGTGTGACTAACCCGGGAGGAGTGAGAGAGAGAGAGGACTTCGGGAGACGAAGCGAAGGAGTTGAAGGGAAGAGCCCCTGAGCTTCATTCTTACTCCGCGTGATGAAAGGACAAAGCGGGATGCTGAGCCTGCACTGACAGGACCCCATTTACATTTCAGCAGGATCTCTCTTGCGCTGCTTCTGGTGTGTTTGCCATTTGGCCCATCTTCCTTATTATATCTCAACACCTCTGCTTACTCATGGTCCTGTGCTCCCTTCCCAACATCAGCGTGCACGTGACTTTCGGTTCGGAGTCCTAACAACTGTTGACATTTTAGCTGATGTTCCCACTGTGACCTAATCACTCAGTCACTCCATGTCCCATGTCCAGATTCTTGGGTGACACAATATTAGACTCATGTATTATTAGACTAACTAATATTAGTTCACAGTGGCACCGTAAGTTGAGGCCAGGGTCAATGATGAACACAATCCTACAGTATTTCCCAGAGGAAAGATGAGCAGAGGCAATGGTTAGTATATCTATTTCATCAGTCACCTCAAATATATCTCTCAAAACAATCAATAAATCTAGCAATATAATAAACACCAATCATCCTATCATACTGCTATGAAGTTGAGTAATTACTTAAGAGTAATAATAATAATACACAGCTCAACTAAGGGATGTCTTTATAGTAAAATAGCATTCCTAAACATTTTTGATAAGGACTAGATTTCTTATTTTTATTTTTAATCCGTAGATAAGTGGTATTTTTGTTTAAAAATACTGAAAGTGAATTTTAGAAAAAATTAAAAAGACATCAAATGGAAACCTAGATATTTTATTATTGGACTTATTAAGCAGAAAATTAATGTAAGTTTACAAATGCTTAGTCTTAATTTCTGTATCTATTTCATCTGGAGCCAGTGATGTATAGTTCTATATTTTTTATGATAATGATGACAGATTAATGACATTTCTTATTCTGAATGAGCACTGCAAAGAATATGATATGAAATTGTCTCTTTACTTTTCTCATTAAGTAATGTCTTGCTTGTAGCTAATGAATAATTGTTCACTGAACATATTTTCTCACATGAAAACATTTTGTAAATTACTCTATTTATATTGAGCTTTACAGATGATCTGTACTGCTAAAAATGAGAAGATGGATTTGTTTTTTCTTAGATTATGAATTATTAGATTATGATTATTTTCTTAGATATGAGAGAAAATAAATTATGTTTATTAAATTTCAGGGACAGAAAGACAAAGAAATATTAACATTGATTTAGAGGGAAGATTTCTAAATGCCTTCACTGAGATCTAAAATCTTGGTTCTGTAATTGATTTGAGAACCATTTTCTTAATTGAGCAGGTGTTAATTGCTATGCTTAGTTCTCTATAAAGCGAATTAAACATATTAAGGCTAATATTTTATGGTTTCAGAATCTAAGACAAACAACATGCCAGCAAATATAATGGAAGAAGCAATCAACAAATGTGATTCTATAATAGCTACCATTCTACAATGAGTCAGAGAGAAATTATAGAGAGGGATCACTGTCGTAGCAGTAAGCCTTACCCACTGATTTATCTTGTAAGACTCTATGACTTAGTCATCCACAGAGTTCTGGCTAACTAGAATTTCAAAGGGACTGAATGAAAATGAGACAAACCATGTAGTTTTCACTTTCCTAAAGGCTTGCCCTGAGACCATATACTTTATCTTAGAATTTCAAACTCGTGTACAAATATTATAATAAAAATTGTCTGAAGTGGTTATGGAGGAGTTACCAGCGCTTTTAACCTCATTGATACTGCTGTGGGAGTACATAAAAGTAGCTAGATGTGCTCCTCATTTTGCTTTTACTCATACAGAAAACACTTTAGACTTAAGCAGGGAAAATATCAAACAATACCACCTCTTGCTCCTTTGCCACAATATACTATTTTTTTAAAAGAAACAAAAAAATTAAAAGATGAGAAGAGATTTTTAAACAATTACCTCAGATTCATTATTGCTAAAATTTAAGTTCTCCATATTGATTGTTGTGAAAAATACATTAATGCTGTTTTTCAAAATTGCCCTTTAAAAAGATATCAATGGTTTCTTTTCTTTTCTTTTTTTTTTTTGAGACAGGGTCTTGCTTTTGGTTCAGGCTGGCCCTGAGCTCAGCCTCCAACTCACATCACAGCAATCCTCCTGCCTCTGCCTCCCAAGTGCTGGGATTATAGGAATGAGCCACGACACCCGGCACTATGGTGTGTGGTACTGGTTGCTGCTGAGCATGAGTCTCCACACCCAGTATTGTATGTGGTTACTGGGGATCAAACCAGGCCCTTGCACTTGCAAGACAGGCACCAGAACCACTGAGCTAAATCCCCGGCCTTATCAATGGTTTCTGAAGAAAAACTCTGATGTGATTTTATAAGATATAAATTTTAAAATGTTCCTTGCATTCATGTGCTAAACATTTCTTTAGCCGTTCTAGAAGGTTCTGAAGCTCTTGAGAAGGACCCATGGCTGAGGACAGTAGTTTATTGTCTGGTTGGCTCTTGTTCTTCTCACATTCTTCCTTGTTGGGAAACATTGCTTCAAGGAACTCTTGTGAGGTGCTGGCTGTCCTTATTCTGAATTGATGTTTGTTATGATAGCCAGTCTTGAAATAAAGATAATGTCTCCTGCTGGAACAAAAAGCAGGTACAAAGTTGAACTAGTACAAAGATAAGCTCTCCCTCCAGGGCGAAGGTCAGGGGCCCTCATAGACCAGTACAAAAGCTCGGGGATCTCAAACTTGGATTTTCTCACCTGCAACCCAGTAGTTGGGCTCTCATTGAGTCAATGTGTGGGGTCTGGAGCTTGGAATCAATGCAGACACTGGTACTGTAGCTAGTAATATTGCTACAAGCCCATTGTCTTTAATGCAGGAATCTATCTTACATTTTAGAAGTAATTTACATATTTAGTTTCTCATATGAGAGAAAAGATATGATATTTACACATCTGTGACCTATTTATTTCACTTATGAGTGTGTCCTCAAGGTACATCCATTTGAGTATAAATGACTCAAATTTATCATTCTTTATGGCAGAGTAATACTCCATTTTATTTTAAAAATCCCCCACATCTTCTTTATCCAGGCTACATTTGATAGGCATTTGGGCTGTCTCCAAGATTTGGCTATCACAAATGGAGCTGCTATAAACATGGGTACACATATGTCTCTACGATATGAATCTTTTAATTCTTTTGTGTATATACCTAGCAGGGGAACAGCAAGGTCAAATGGAACCTCTGATCCTAGTTATTTGAGGAATGTCTACACTGATCTTCACAATGGTTGCACGAGTCTATATTCCCACCAGCAGAAAAGGGTTCTTTTTCCCTGCAGCCTCTCCAACATTTATTGTTTATTGATGTCATGATAGCAGCCATTCTTTGTGAAGTGAGACGAAATCTCAGTGTTGTTTTCATCTGCATCTCTCGAATGACCAGTGATGTGGAGCATTTCTTCATAAGGTTCTTAGTCGCTCTTACTTCTTGCTCTAAGAAGTATCTGTTCATTTCAGATGCCCATTTTTCAATTAGGTCTTTAAATTTGGGGGAGGCTAGTTTTTTAACCTCTTTATATATTCTAGGTAGTAGCCCTTCATCTGAGAAATAGCTGGTAAAATTTTTTCCCATATTGTTGGTTGTCTTTTCACTTTGCTAGTGGTTTCTCTTGCTGTGCAGGAGCTTTTTAATAAGATGGGATGGCAGTTGTGGACCCCTTCTGCTAATCATAATGCTGCAGAGGTTTTGTTCATGAAGTCTGTCCCTCAGTCAGTGTCTCCAAGAGTTCTCCCTAACCTGTTTTGCAGCAGGTTTTGTGTTTCTGTTTTAATATTTAGGTTTCTAATCCACTTTGATTTTAGTGCATGCAGCAGGTATTTTTTAAAAAAACAAATAAACTATAAAGATAGAAAAGTAAGAAGGTGGGCTGAGATATACCTCTGTGGCATGCATAAGGTCATGAGTTTGAACCCCAGCACTGTACACCACAGACACACAGACACACGGATACAGACACACACACACACACACACACACACACACACACACACACACACACACCCCAAAATAAAACAAGCTATCTTAGATAGAGTGAAGGAAAGTAAATTTTAGGAAGACACTTTTAAGTTGAAATATAGGTAGAAAAGCGGGCATAACTATAGTTGGTACAGGGGAAAATACCGAGCAGTGCAGGGAAGAACTTAGTCATTGATCAGGTTATTCAGGGGCTCAGACTCAGGTACAAAGGCTGAATTTATACGGTGTACAATGGTGTTTTAGTTAGTTCTCTCTTGTTGCTGAGGCAAAATACCTGACAGCCAAAGTTAAAGGAGAAAAGGTTTATTTGGCTCACAGTTCAGAGAGGTTTTGATCCACACACAGCTGGCTCCAAAGCAGAGTAGCAGAGGAGCAGCAACAGTTCATGTGGCA
>PVIR01022306.1:0-28374 GCA_004026965.1 Petromus typicus
ACACTGCGAAAAATTCAAAGGAGGACCTCATAGGCAGGGGTCAGGGTAGGTATGTGAGGAGAGTAACAACACCCAGGCAGGCCTGGGAAACAAAAGAAACTAAACCGTCCAACCAGTGTCCACTAGGAAAATAGTCCCCAACCCATTGGGTCCCTGTCCTGGAATACTCCAAGGTAAAGGTCCTGTCTCTCAGGGGTGCCTCCGAGATGTCTCATTCCTATCCTGTAGGGAAGTGGAGAAGAGTTGGGTGCAAACTTGACTCCAATCAGATCTATGATGATCTACAATCGGACAAGAGCCAGTTTCCCACGCTAGCGGTCTTGGCCTGGAATCACATGATGGCCCTAGAAAATCTCAAGGCCTCGCTGCACATGGCATCCTGGCTCCTGCCCTCATCATCTGTCATTTCTCCCGATCTGCTGACCACTGTGGGCTTCTTCAGGGTGTATGTGGAATCACCCGACCTGGGCTTTTCTACGGACATAGGACTATAATCTAGACCTTATGATCTTCATTTGAGAAAAAGGATGCTGGGTTGACTGTCTGACTGTTTACCTCATTTTATGCTAAAATGTCCTTCACTGATGTTCAATCCTTTCTGCTGTGCAGGTATTTCATAATCATATTCCTGTTTAATTTCATCTCAGTCTCCATAATACGCAATGAGGAAGATTGTGGGTGGAGTCAGGGGCTTTTCACAGGACACATAAGGGCACACTGCGTGGGCAACTGCCGCAGTTACTTGTGTGGCAAGTTCCTGTGGAGGCCGCGGTAACTGGAGAACTTTGGAGGGTACTCGCTGGGCAGGAGTGACAGAGCCGGGTACCCTAGTAAGGTGCTGCGTGTATGCCACCTTGAAAGCCAACAAGACACAGCTCAGCTCCACACTTTCCGTGACTTCAAGCAAATGTATTTCTGGATTCCCTTCCCATCCCATGATATAGCTATAATTATACTTTAAAAAATTCTTCATTTAATTTAATTCCATTGTGGTTAAAATCATGCTTTGTGTGATTTCAACCCTCTTGCACAGATTGGATTTTCTATGGTTCAAATATGATGTATTTTGGTGAATTTTCAGTATACCCTGAATGAGTATTCTGCTGTTGCAGGGAAGAATATGCTACACATTTTAATTATGGCAAGTTGATCAAAGTGTTAAGTCTTTAATATATCAAAATTTTGTGTACTTTTCTTGCTCCGTCCATTACTGGCTTTTCTGTCTCTCCTCTAACTTTTCTTTGCTTCCGTACATAAGATTTGTTTTCATTTTTTTCCCTTTTACCATCAATTTTTTTCCTTTCTCTTCTTTGTTTTCCTCTGCTCCTACCCAGAAACAAAGATTATGTATATGGGAGGTTGGGGGCTACAGGGAGGGAAGGGCAATGGGAAAAACAAGAATCAAGATACATCAAAGGTGCAGGTAGAAATTCTCAAGGAGGAACGTGATCATCATGTATTCTTAAAATGTACCAATAACCTCAATTTATTAAAAAAAATTGCAACAATATATAGACCATTAAATATGTTTTTTTTAATCTTGAAGCCGTCATTGCTCAAATGTCTGTTTATAGAAACAGTAGATGATCTACGTTCCTAGACATCGTCCGTAAGGATTCAAGGCAGGAGAGCGAATAAAAAGATTTCTTCAAATACATCGTAAGATCTATGCCTTACAGGGTAAGATCTCACAAAGTCTACTTCCGATTAGCTAAGGGATCACTTCTCTAATCATGTCATTTTTATAATAGAGTAAATAAGATATTTCCTCTAAGAGTGACCTTAGATATTATGCAGTTCACACCTCTGGCCTCCCAAACTGAAACACAAAACAAATGCTACCCTCGAATCCCAGAGAGCAATGCTTATTCAGCTAGTTCTACTAAATCATATTCGAAATCCAGGTCTCTTAATTCCCAGTCCAGATTATTGATCAGGAAAGAAAGCATCCCAAATACAGAACCTCTGAGTTGGAAATGGTCTTGGAAAGTCTCAGAAATCACACTTGTCTTCGATTCTCATGGTGTATAGAGATCCTTTCAATATGATACCTGACATTTCCTACAGTTACAGTTTCAGCGCGTCTTTGAAAGGCAGCTCAATTTATGACACATATATGCCATTGTTAGACAGCTTGGATAGCTATAAAATCCCTTTAAAGTGCTAAATTCTGCCTTATAATTTTTGGCTCTTAAACTTTCCACTATGTGGAGTATAAATGAATCAGATTCCAGGCCGCTCACCACACCAGCTCTCCTCCTCCGGGTACTGTGCTGGTTAATGTCCCTCGTAGAATGCGGCCTACAGAAGATGAGCAGACACGCGTCCAGCTGTGGCCTGGCCGGTGCAGGGTAGAGCAGAGTTACTGAGGGCTTTGATCTGCTCTTTCTGCTTCTATTAATAGCGTCTCAGGGAGTTTGGCTCTCTTGGCAGCTGCAATCCTGAGCTGATGGTCAGTGGAACACCGCATCTCCTTTTTTATTTTCTTAATTGATAACTATAAAGCTAGACTCCTTCATCTGTTCATGTAATTGGTTGCGAAATGTATGTGTTAAAAATTCTGCTTCAGCTTGTGGCTAAATATTTCTGTCTTTTGAGAATGTTTGAAACCTCACACAGATTCGATAAATAGCCCTTCTGTGCTTCTATAGAAATCATGGAGGAAGGTACAGCAGGGCATGATGGGAGTGGGAAGCACATGATTCCGTCCAAGTGGATTGTGACTGTGAATCTACACCCATGTAGTGCCCAGACGCAGCCCTTATTTCTCTGTTGCTTTTTGTTTGTTTAAATATGACTATCACAAAAAACTATTAAATGCCTTCTTTGAACTGAAAATACTCTATACAGCATTGGCATCTTTTCTGTCTGGTACACACTTTTAAAAGAAGATAGAGGGTTAGTTCCACATGGCCATTGTTAGTGAACCCACGAAGACTCTTAATGATCATCTCTTTATAAATATTAACTTACAAGTCTGCTGTAGGAAAATAGTTAGGACCCTCAATGCCAAAAATATAATGCCAAAGGCAGAAAAATAGAACTATTTTGGAAGCAGAAGAAACCAACATTCTTCTAGCAACTTGCTGTTTTGAACTCTGTTGATAAAGGCTGATGCCCAAATTGTGTTTAGGAAAAACAGGGCATGCAGATTGTGTAAGTCAAAGGGTTTGGAAGGTCTTGGAGAGGCGGCGGCATTCTCGTGAGGGGTGCGGGCATCCTCCAGGAAAGCCAGAGACAGGCTGGGCCTGGCACGGACCCCGTCCTCCCGGAGCACCGTGCTCCCCCTCCCTCCCTCGCACTTGTCACCATTCTGCCTGCAGCTCTTGGAGTCAACTCCAGCGTTTTTAATAAGATGGCTTGGAAGAGAGACAAGGCTTTTCAGTCTGTGAGATAAAAATAAAATGTCAATGATCAGAATTTCCACATATGGTCTCAAATGATAGATGAAATTTAAAGCTGGCAATTGTCCTGAGTGGGGAGGCCACAGGCAATACAGGCTGGAAGGAGCTTGGGGGGGTTAGCTTCTTTTTTCTTCCCAAGTGATAATGGACAGTCCCGATACACGGCATGTTCTTTCCTTTTTAAGGGCAGTGAAGGTTGCCAGGTCTTGTGCTTTAACAGCCAACCTGTTCAGAGACATTTTGCAGACCCCTCCCCCACTGCTGTGAATAGGTTTTCCCAAAATTCCAGGAGGGAGTCCTCTACAGACTGTCCATCTGTTCCCAGGCACGCGGGGAATCTGGGTAACAATTACATCTGGGAGTCACCTGTCAGAGCTCCGGAAGAGAGACCACACTTTCACACCAAGCCCCTGGAGATTGCTTTTCCTCTCAGACAGTTCTGCTGTGGGGTATGGAGAGAGATTAGGAGGAAAGATGAGAATGCTGAGGAAAGGATTTAGATCTTAGCTGAAAAGGGTTGGAGCCCAAGAAAAGTTGGTTTTTGCCCTGACTCAAATAGATGAGCACGCTCACAAGGCCGAAGCTCACGGAAACACTGTCTACACGTGGAGCTCCGGGTGAGTCCACAAGCGCTGGGCTTGTGCAGGGGTGTGCTGGGTATCGGGCAGATCGCCAGGCCCAGTGCACTCAGCTGAGAAGCAAAGGGGCTGACGCTGTGATCTTTAAAAGTAACCTCCCTATTGGACAATTCTGCTCCTCTCTCTGAGTCTCACACACGGTTTTGGTCCATGGTTCTCAAACACGAATGTGAGTCAGAACATCTGGAGGTTTGTTAGAACACAGGTTTGGTGCCCGCTCAGCAGTCTCCGATCCCGTACTTGGCTGTGGGACCTGAGCATGTGCAGGTCTGCTGAGCTCTAGCGTGGAGCTGAGCTGCTGGCTCATGGTCTACACCTGCAGAACCTGTGGTCTAGACCGCAGACCCCTCCAAAGAGCTCCTCACTGGTCCGTGGTCGTGCTTGGGAAGAATTATCTACAGGTGTGACTTCAGAACAAATTTAGCAAAAGATGACATCAGGAACTGCACCCAGCCTTGAATGTCCTCTGTGAATAGGGAGGGAAGTTAGGAAGAGGAGAGACAGAGGTCACAATCTGCATCTTTGAAAATGACACTGGGATTGAAGAAAATTCCACAGATGCTAGGAGCCTGTGATAGTATCTGAAACCAGCTGTGGCTGTACAGATAGATTGCTCTCCAGAAGACCCATGGGGAGGGACCAGGAGCCCAGCTCGGTGGCTGAGCAAACAATGTGTACATGTTCCATCAGGAACAGCCAGCGTCATCTTCTCTGTCTACAGAGGCCTGCTCGTCATGGCACCTTTTCCTGTTAAAGAGTTTTCCAGCCAGACCACAAAGACAGCTACCTGCTTGGGAACTGCTTGGTCACCTGCCCTGTGGACCCAGGACGACTCGTCCTTGGAGTCATCTTTGCTCCCACAGCAGATGGGTGTGCACGGCTTCTGGGAAGCCAGCAAATTCATGGTAGAGTCTGTCCTCCTTCTGAGCATCACTCTGGTCACGGCCTCACAAAGCTGCCGTCAGTCAACGCTGCTGAAGGTGCTGACGTGTCAGCAGGGGTCGGAGGGCCTGAGTCTAGACGAGCAGTGGAACTCCTCAGCACAGCGTCTCTGCAGCCCGAGCCCGATCTCCCCGCTGCTCTCTGGGTTTCACTAGGACAAAGTCCAGCTCAGCGCACACGCTGAGGAATACAAGTCCTGACCCAAAACAGGAGCAGAAGACTGAATTCTGTTTTGCAGAGAAAGGTCTTAAAGTTATTTAACAAGTTTCTCTTCAGCAACCGTTATTTTCCTTGCACTAGGAATGTACTGGTAAATAAGACAGGCATGATCACAGGCCTGATGACGTGAGGCATCTCGGACAGGAGGCCTAACTTAAACAAATCAGCTCATAAATCATTCACAGCTGTGACGAGCGCTGTGGTCGTGAACAAGGAAACAGCGACACTTGACACAGTAGTTTAGTTTTCTAGAGAGTTCTTTGCCAGAGTCTGGACTTCATGCCCAGACAAAGAGGATCTGAAGTGAGGTCAGAGAGGACCTCTCGGAGGTTGAGAGTTGGTAAAATTAAAAGTGAAGGAAATTAATATCGCTCAGTAGTTGGAGTCAGTGACTGGCTCTTTCAAAGGATGAGCTTCTTTGTAGAAGCTGGTGGCTTCTCTTCTCCAGCCTGCTGCACAAATATACCCTGAATCCCTGGCTAGATGGTTTCAGGGATTAAAACAAATACACTTACTTCCAAGTGTGACTCTGAGGACCTTAATTCAGTGAAAATGGAACCCTGAATCTCAAAGAACAGATTAAGATTCTAGAGCAATTCTTGCTCTGTGAATATGGGGGGATCCACACGTGTTTGGAGACGTGCTGAAAGGTGGTGCCCTTCCGAGGGAAAGGTGGGGAGGGTCACTGCTGCTGACTGCCACCTCCTGGCCGGGCCCTGGCACACTGCTCCGGACGGACGTGACACGACCCTGCTGCCCACTGAGAGGACTTCCACGGGAGCGGTGGTTTAGAGAGCTCTTCACCCCAAGTTAGCTACTAAGAATGCCACCAAGAGAACCACAAAATTATTCCTTTGTTTAAGATTTGCCTCCAGTTAAACTGCAGATCTGCCCGGAGAAGCGGCAGTCCTTGCTTTCTATGAATGCAGCAACAGGAAATGCTTTGTGAGATTCTTTCTAATCAGAACGAGTGGAAAGCACAACCTAGGGAAGCAGAGTGTGGGACAGGATGGCAGGAGGAAGCTGTGGGCGACAGGGAGGAGCGACTCCGGTGGGGCAAGCGGTGCATGGTCTGAAAGCCTTGGCTGCTCCGGGAGCTGCGACACCCCATGCCGGCCATCACGAGCTGCCAGCTGATGTCCCCTGCTGTCAGTTCTCACGCTTGCTCATTGGTAGGCATCCCTGGCATGCTGCTTTGGTGTCTACGGGGAGCAGAGAGGCACAGAGAGAAGTCCCCACGGGTTCTGGCCCGCACGCAGCTGGTGTCCTGGAGACCATCCTGCGTGGAGGACAGGCGGCAAGGCAGGGCCCGGGTGGCCCAGGGAAACGTGTGTGGCACCAGACCCACAGCAGGTAAACAGATCAGTAGGCCCCTAATTAGGCTGGATCTTCCACCCGCTTTGTCACCATCACGCACAGACAATCTCACCAACAATAGACGGCACGAATTATGAAACTCTTCAGCTCACATCCCGAAGCACGCTTCTCGGCTGGGGACACCCCTTGAGAGACAATGGCCTGCAGTCACACAGGAGGGAAAGTCACAATGAGGGAGGCAGGGCGAGGCCAGCTGTTCCCTCCGTGGGGAGGCAGCGACAGGCAGGGTTATTAAAAGCTCCATGACATACTTCGGCTTTGGCGGTGAGGTTATGTCTCAGCCCCTCTGGAGCAGATAGGGACAGCGCAGTGCGGCCGGGGGAGTTATTCGTGTCCACGGGGCCTAATCCCGCCCATGTGTGCCCCCTTTGATAAGACCCAGCCTGTGTCTCCACGCTTGGCTTTTCAGCTCCACACAGGGCAAGAATGCCTCCCCGCATCGGGGCAGAGCTGGGAGGAGGCGGAAGCCCCGCTCTTGTTCTCCCCAACTCCCACCAGCCAACTCCTCTAGGCCACCGAAGCCCTCAGACCCCTACTGCCCAGGGGCCCAGAGCTCCCAGCTGTTACACAGCCCCTTGGTCCTTCCACTCCTTGTTGGTCCTTCCCTAACCCCCGTAATTCTTTCTTTCTCAACTTCTCTGATGATTGAAATCCCTGAGAACTACTTCACATTAAGAAACTAATGACTGATTTTGACCCAAAATGTCTCTTTCTCCCAGAGGTATTTGTAGTTTTACAAGGCTATGACACCACGGAAAGGTTTTAGGGTGGTAGAATACCTGCCCGCCAGGGAGATGAATGACAAGGTGTCTGGAGAAGGCTTTGGGCCCTCTCCAAGGCACACTCTGGGAGTGAACTTGTAATTCTCCCAACTCAGTCCATCCCTGATTCGGTGGGAGCAGTTGGGAGCCATTTACCGGCAGGCCGGAGGAGGCCGAGGCAGCCTGGGGATGGGACTCCTGTGCCGAGGTGAAGGGAAGATCTCAGAGTGGCCTCAGCCGCTCAGTGAGCCCAAAGACTGAGAAGAGAAAAGGTTTGACTGTGTAACTGGTAAAGCCTTTCTCGTGGGGCACCATGGGGAGCAGGGTCCTTCCAGGGCATGGTCTCATGTGTGGCTCTGGTCCAGGACTCCTCTTTGTCAGCTGTCACCCACCAGCTTGGGATGGGACACACGCATGGCACCGCAGGTTTCTCAGTGTGGAAATGGCCCCCCGAGCCAGCCACACCGCCAGCTGTGGATTAGCCCAGCCCTTCCCCTCGCTCTGCCCAAGCCCTGTTCAAGGCAGAGTCTCTGGGCAGGGCTGAACAGGGCTGGTGCATCACAATGCTCTGAATGATAATAATTAAAATAGTTTCCATTTATCAAGCGCTTATTCTGCTCATTTACTGCATGCACATATTTGTACATAGATGATCTCATTTAATCCCTGCAACCACCCAGCTTTACATTATTATTTTTAGTTTACTGATGAGGAAACTGAGATTTGGGGTAAATGACTTGCCTAAGGCCATTCAGCTAATAATAAGCAGCTACTAGAAGAGCCCCGTTTACTGGAAGCCTGCTTTTCCCCCACACTCTGTGCCCTGGGAGTGGGAGCAGACATCGCCTCTCATCTCAGCTGAGCTGGGCTCACAGCTGGGTCTGGGCCAAGGTGCCCCACAGTCACATTCACAGGAGAACCAAGTGAGCCCCAAATCCAGGAAAGAAATGGATTGCAGTGAGTAATCTTCATTTTACCAAGGTGTCCTAGATGTCATTAGACAGTGGTTGAAGGAAAGATGTTTAAAGTAACTGCTCCCTTCTCACCTAAACATTTTGCTTTGCAAAGACCTAAGAGGACCGTCCACACAGCTGCGACAGAACCCAAATCGTGCCCAGAGGTCCCCGCAGGCCTCGGAGGTCTGTGCCACCTGTCCTCTTCACCATTCACTGGCACCTTACAGAAACAGCTCAGGAGGTGGCAGAGAAAGGGCCACCTACTGACCTGCCTGATTCCTACTCCAGTCTTGGGTGCTTGGGCCTGAGGTTTGTCACCCGGTGGGCACAGAGCTGAGATGGCTGTTCTGACCATGGCAAGAGGAGCAACCTCTGCTCGGGCAGTGTGTCTCCATCTCTTGCCACCGCTTCACCGCTCAGCACAGCCTCAGGGAAAGGCCCAGCAGCAGCCAGAAGGTCAGAGCCAGAGGTGACCTCAGATCCTGCCTGGTCCATCCAATAAATGCTTGTCAAAAGCTGGAGATGCGGCGCTGGGCCCTGGGTGCCTGGGAATACATGTCAGGAGCAGGCTTAGTCCTTAACCAGCTTATCAGGCTGACAGAAAGAAGAAGATTTTTAATGCAATGATATAATCCTTGGTTATACCAAATAGCGGAAAGCACGGGAGACCACAAAAGAAGTCTACACTTGAGGCCCAGGATGTAGTTCTGCAGCCCCACGCCTGCCTGGCGAGCACAAGGCCCTGAGTTTGGTACCAGAAAAAAACAAAAACAAGAAGAAATATAAACTTAAACTACAATTTCAGAGAATTCTAATATTAGGAGGGAATTTATAGCGCCAGGGCCAGAACAGAACCAAAGATGAGGGAGATTGCTTGCCAAAAGTAGGAGATCAACATTAAAAATAAAGAGGGCTGGAGTACATCTCAGTGGTAGAGTGCTCTTGGGCTCTGTCTCCAGTACCACAAAACAAAGCAAGAGAGAAAGAGAAATCACAGGCAAAATGGCTAAGTTCATTTCTTCATGTCAGTCATGCTAACTCAACTGTCTCAACGAGTAAAGTTGCAGCACATTCTAAAATACTCCCCTAATCCTTGCACCTTTCTTTTCTTCTTTCTGTTCCTATCTTTCTGTCATTTGAGATGACTAAAATCTTTCTCATACTTTAGATCTCATCTCAAGTCCAAACTTGTTCTTGAAACCTTTCCCCTAAATGCCAGGCTCAATTGAATTTTACATTCACTGCATTCTTACAATAGGTTACACCACACCTTTGAAAAATTAATTACAGGCTGCCTTCCATTGTTAGCTAATGATTTTATTTCTACTGCTAATGAAACTTTAAGCCTCTTCTGGGCAGGGTAGAGTTGGGCATTTCTTGTGTATCCAGCACATTGCTAAATGTGTCACGGAAGCACAGAGGATGTTGGGGAAAGTCTCGCAAGCAGCTCGTTGGTTGTCCACTCCCACTGGAAATTCTCCCAGGGCAGAAGCTGCACCAACCATAACAGAAGACAGGTACTTGGTAGTCTTGACGGCTTTTCCAAATTCTTCTGATTTTAGCTACAACCATGGCCTTTTATCTTCATAAAACTTCTGGTACCTTTGGAAACAATGCTGGCCTTTTCATAACTATCGTAATATACTAAAATTCCTTTGCCTCTTCTTAAAGACCCTGCAATAGCTTAAGATTTCCGTGCTTCAGCATTTCTCCAATGACAGTTTAGGCTGACAGTTCAGAGTAGCTTTGAACAATCCATTGTATACGTTTAATGTAAATTTCCACAATTGGTTAAGACCATTTGCATAATGATGACTGTAACATTAGATTTTTTAGGACGAGAGAAACCAGTGCAAAAACTAAACAAGTAAACAAGAGAAGACAAATAAGAGGAATTGGCCAGAGGTGTGTCCCAGAGAATTCAAAAGCAGGACGGCAGCCAGAGGGTAGACCAGCGGACATTTCTTTACGTTCCCGCTGGGGTTCTACTTGGTCCCACTCAGCTTTCATCATTTATCTTTCTTCTCTTCCACTCACCCACAGCCCAGGACCTTCCTGGTTGGCCCAGACCATCGTTGCTGTACTTCCAGCTCACAATCTGAGGCTGCCCAGGCCAGGACGCAGTTTTTCTTAGATTAGGAGAACCCGGGCGTGGAGGAGTAGACCGTCTTTCTGTGCGGTCTGAGAATCGCCTCTGGTCCCTGATTTCCAGAGACATTTCAAACAGGAACGTCTCTATCCTGCCCTCACCTCAGGATCTTCAAACTTCCAAATCAAAGGATCGTCAGGAGTGAGCACACGAAACACGCTGACACGAGTCCTCATGAGTCCCAGTGAGGAACACATCCGTCCGACTGCCTAGTCCAAAATATGAAAAGCACACACGGGAGAACTGAAGACAAATCTAGTACAGGGTCTCAGGGAGGAGAAGCCGGGCATCAGGGCTGCTGGACCTTGGGGTCCGAGCATCTAAGGATCCCACCGAAGACTTGAGCTTAATATGCAAAGTGTGGTGGAAACATGTGCTATGTGTTTAAATTTAACTTTTAAAACATTTGCAAGGCAAGTGTGTCTTTTAATGTAATAGATTTTTTAAATGCCAATATTCATGTACTTTTCAATCATCTCTTGCACGGTAGACAGGTTAGGACTGGCCACCTAGTGTAAAACTTGGCTAATCCTGTCAAAGCTGGGAGAGGGTGGCTGGCACTGAGGGGCTGGATCTATGCAAAAGTGAGACTGGCACTCGGCCTGCAAGCTGGGCTCTAACACTTTGTGTAATTGTGAAATTCAACTGGGCAGGGAGTCCCCACTTTTTAGACAAGGCCGAGTCCAAGACAGCTAAAGATGGTTCCCAAAGTCAAGTGTATCATGCCTCCCAGGTGCCACATGAGGCTTCCTCGTTTCCCCCAGAACCTGTCTCCTCTGCTCTGTGCCAGGCAGCAGCGCAGCATCGGTGACTTCATAGGGAACCAGAAGCCTGGACCCCCTCCCGACGCCGCCCTCTGCTCCCCGCCTGTGAGGACACGATCGAAGCGAACCAGTCTCATCCCCACCTTCTGCTGGAAGAAGCCCCAGTGCTGCTCCATCGCCAGCTCGGGGACTGGGCAGAAGCTTCCTGCCTGGCTTGTAGGAAGCAGAAGAGAAAACAGGATGGGCCATGAAGGCCCCAGGACAGAGCAAGGCTGCACAGGCTGTGTAGAAGTCGGATGAAGTCCCTGCGAGCCGTGTCTTTTGGGATGGTCCACAGCTTCAGTGCAGTAGGTATTTTGTTGCTGTTGTTTGGGTGGTGTTTTTGTTTTGTTTTGTTTTGTTTTGTTTTGGTACAGGGGACTGAACCCAGAACTTTGCATTTATGAGGGAGGCGCTGGAACTGCTGAGCTAAATCCCCAGCCTTAATGCAATAGTTTGTATGTGCAACATCACAGAAGGCATACATTTAGG
Source organism: Petromus typicus (assembly GCA_004026965.1). Lineage (NCBI taxonomy): Eukaryota > Metazoa > Chordata > Mammalia > Rodentia > Petromuridae > Petromus > Petromus typicus. Next base: position 11,742 of record PVIR01022306.1, read on the forward strand.
TGGGCTAATTGGGGAATTAGTTCGAGAAACATATTCATTCACACTTTTGAAATAATAAAATATTTTATGAAGAATCTCTTGGTTCCTTTAAATTGCCTGTTTTTCTTGTATTGTCTGTTTTTATGGCTCTGATGACTTTTTAAAATTTGAGATAATTTATGACCACATAATTTGCCTTATTAAAGTACATAATCTGTGGTTTTTAGCATAGGCACAGCTGTACAGCCAACAGCACTACCCAATTCCAGAACATTTTCGTCATTTCAGAAAGAAACCCTATGCCCATTAGCTATCACTCCTCCTTACCCACTCTCCACCCAGCCGTTGGCCACCACAATCTACTTCCTGTCTCTACGGATTTGCCTGCGCTGGGTATTTCATATACGTGGAATCAGACAATATGTGGCCTTCTGGGAAGCCTGTCTCAGGTAGAATGATGTTTCAAGATTCAACTGTGCGGTAGTATGCATCCTTCCTTTTCGTGGTAAGATAATGTCCCACTGTATAGTGCATTTTAAAAATCTACTTATCTATTGATAGACATTTGAGTTGTTTCCACTCTCTGAATAATAGTGCTATGACCATCTATGTACATATTTTTGTGTGGACACCTGTATTTATGTCTCTAAATATACCTGGAGGTAGATTACTGGATTATATTGCAATGGTACATTTAAATTCTGAGAAATCCTCAAATTGTTTTCCTAATCAGTTACCTGATTAGAAAATACTTCCAGCCATGTATTCTGATTTATCCAGATCTTTACCAACACTTGTCATTCTCTGTCTTTTTAAAAATTATACCCATCCTAGTGGGTATGAGATATATCTTTTGTGGTTTTGATTTGCATTCCCTCTTGACAACGACATAGCATCCATGTGCTATCGGACAATTCTAGATCTTCTTTGGCGAAATGCCTAGTTAGTCATGGGGCATTCTAAAATTCTATTATCTCTCTATTCCTGCTTTGTTTTCAGTCAAACTCAGGTGACGTAGACGTTTCCGGGACTGTGACGTTGGTGTCACATTCAGGTATGTCTGACACATGAAGGAGATGAGACTGGGTAGAGCCTAGTTTTTCCTGGAAGAGGAGGGATAAACATCAGGTGATGTCTTATGTGTCCTTTCAACCCAAAGAGACTGTGTGATAGGCTTTGTTTGCTTTAAGCGACATACTGGTGTTCATGGAGAGCAGAGCGGCCGAGCAAGACCGGAGGCAAGGAGTCCTGAGCAATGTGCCCTTGAGCGCTACAGCGCCCCCAGCGGAACCTCTGATGCAGACTCGCACCGCTTCCAGATGCCTACCTGCAACACGGGTCCGCGCAGGGCCGCTCTCCACCCCAGGCCCACCCGCGCCGGGCCTGGCGAGCCACAGAACTGGCTCTCTGTGGTCTGTCCCTAACAGGATCTCTTCCAGGACCAGGGTGCTCCAAACAGGGGAAAGAACTGTCTCTATCTAAACCCCTAAAGCATCAGAGCGGAGCAGCCCGCAAACTCCTCCTCTGCAGGTCCTGGAGACGCCAGAGACGCCACTACCGAGAAGTCGGACTCTACAGGCTGAGCTCAAAACCAAAGCTGCGAGGCGAGGGCGTGTCCTCCAGCAGGTCACCAGGAAAGCCTGGTCTGCCTCAGGCAAGTTTCCACACTAAATGGGTTGCATATTTCCAAGTTTCCGATGTGCAGACGCGTTCTGCTTCCTATTATATACGGACCAGCACTGAGCAGGGAGTGCCAGAGTGGGAAGAAGGGAAAAGTTGGACAGACCAACAGAAAATAACTTGACAACAGCCTAACTGTCCGAGATATCACCGGGAACAAGCCGGGCAGTGACTTGATGTGTCAGTGATGTGTAAACGCATCATTCTGATAACATCTGCACACCCCTCGAGCCCGGGCTCAGGCCCAGTGGGCATCAGCTAAGCCTGCATGTTTGAAGTGGGCTCACGATGGGAAATCTTTCCTTGTGGTTTTCCCTGCAATTAAAGTATTAGAGAAGGGGACAGAATCCAAGGTTCAGGGATCTGTTCTCCAGGCAGCCCGGCTGAGGGAGCACAACGGTTGGAGCTGAAGATGAGAAAGAAAGACTGGGAGCCATGGGGTGAGGTGAGAATTGAAGTTATCGAGGCTGGGCCTACAGTCAGCCAGGCAGGGAGCCGTTCAGCTCCTAGAACCCTCAGAGGCCCGAGGAGAATGAAGTCATATTTTCGTGTGTGCACTCACAGAATATGTTTGGAAACACACAGGAGCCTGTAAACTGTCAATGGCACATCAGGGACAGGCAGGCAGGTCTCTGCCACCCTCTGCCCCACGCCTGGACTGTTTTGATTTGGATCTAACTGTCCCCCCAGAGCCTCGCGTCCTCAGAGGTACTGACTTACTGACTTATGTTAGGAACTGGGGCTCGTAGAGGTGAGTCATAGGGCCACAGCTCATAAGGACACACCCCGTCCACACTTCCCCTTTCTCTGCCTCTCTGCTTCCTGAGCACCATGACATAAGTCGCTTGCTTCCACCAGACCCTTCGCCACATCTCCTGCCTTGCAGTGCTATCTGTGGACTGAAAACATGATCCCAAACAATCTTCTCTTCCTGTAAATTGTGGGGGTGGGCACTGTGTCCCCTCAGTGGGAAAGTGGCCGAGAGTTGATGAGGCTGGAAGGACAAGGTGGGGGCGGGTGTCCTCATCAGCGGGAGACTGGAGTGACAGGGCAGGTGATGGCAGGGCGTCCTAGTTCTAGGGGCTATGTGAACCTTCTAGAGAACCTTCCTTAGAAGGAGGAGGTGGGTCTTGGTTTACACTCCAAGAAATTTTAGTCAACTGACTATCGGGATATGTGCAGCCCAACATTTCTTGTAACACAGTTTACAACAGACAAGGAACAGAACTAGCTCAGAGACCCGTCAGCAGATGACTGGAGAGAGCGTATTCACATACTATTTAGTCATAAACAGGAAAAAAAATAATTTTATCTGCAGGAAAATGGATGGAACCAGAGGTATTTATGTTAAACAGAGTGAGTCAGCCTTAGACAAGTTCTGTATCTTTCTGTCATATGTGGAATTAGGGTGAAGAAACTCAACAGGAACATAAAAGTGAGACTACTAGACTATAAGCAAAAAGGAGGAGAGGGTCAGGAAGTGGAGGGAAGGGAGAATAATGTGGAATGGAGAAGATGAAAGCATGTTATGTGCCTATGTAAACAGAATGTAATCCAATATCCAGTATAAAATCATTGTGCTGATTTATTGAAAAAGGCATTTAAAAAGAACAGAAGGAAAAAGCAGTCAGTGATTTCAATGATACCTTTCAGCAATGCACTCTGGGAGTACTCCAAAATCTACTCGTAGAGGATGGAGCGAGGCTCCTCGTCCTTCACCTTCACAGGTGGATGCAGAGAATGCAGAAACGTAAATGGGGAAAGATCAACTTTAAACCAGAGGAAGAAATCTCCACCTTCTTGAGTTATGAGTGACAAAGGGGGCTCTGAGGGGAGCGCTGCACTCTGCTCACCTGGTAGAGTGAGTGATGGGCTCTGCCCAGGTGAGGTGGCCTGTCTGAGCCTGTAGGGTGGCATTCCAGGTACAGAGATGAGCCTCTCATCCATGGTCAGACTTTCCTCCCTGGCTCAGCCCTCTCACGCCCTCAACTATCTCTTCATTTCGCTTCCACCAGCTCATGGCCCCTTAGTACCTGCATCACTTTGTGCTACCTTTCTGCAAATATTTATCCCTTACAGCATTCCTGTTTCTCAGTCCTCACTGTCCCCACCTCCCGCTGGAAATGTGGCTGTGCGGAAAACACACCTGAAACCTAAGCTCTCCTTCCGTGGCTCTGTGCTCATTGTTGCGTTTGCCCACCTTCCAATATGCCCCCTCTATGAATCCTCCCTATGTTTCCAGCTCAGTGGAGCTGCTTTTCTCTTCTTGAAATCATCTCCGACCCATCCAGCCCTTCCCATACTCTGGCTTTTCTCCCTACATTAAGGCTATAACATTTGTCCCTTAAATTTGCACATCTGGTACAAATTTTAGTCTACTTTGTACAACTACAGAGAAGCCTCTTGTTAGGGCCTTAATCGCCCTCGGTGAAGATTTGGGGGATTTAAGTACACTCGGGCCTTGTTCTCCTGTGAGGAGCTGTAGGACTCACTGGCCCAGTGTGACCTAGTAGGCTGGATTCTCTGCTCTATCTGCTTATAAATGCCTGAGGTTCTGTTGATATTTTTAAGTAATTCCATCCAGCAGGGATCGTTGTTAGTATCCTGGATGCTTCCTGGGAGAATGCTGGTTCTGTGAAGCTTTCTTCTATGTGGGTCAGTGTTTATTAGCAGTAGATCCAGGTTAAGACAACAGTGTGGGTGCAGCCTGAGTTCCATGATCAGAGGGGACTGAAAACAACTCTAGGCATAAAAATTAATGGGAACCACCTGACTGGAAAAGAAAGTCTCTGCTCTGTACTTGAGAGAAATCCGACCTTCCATTTCTAGGGCTGAAAGTGCTGACAAGGCAGAACGGATGTGCACTGGGCTGATGGTCAGAGTCAGGATTCTGGGCAGCTCTGCCATGAGCCCTCTTTTATAAATAAGAGGTTTGTGTAAGACAATTACTAAGTTCCTGTATCCTCTTACTTGATACTGATGCATGGAAGAAGTTGCTAGAACCTTGCTTTCCATTCTTAGATAAGAAACACAAAGAAAAGAGCAATATCATCATATGGTGTCAAGACAAGGAACTGGAAATCTGCCTCAAATCTTTTCTAATCCACCATCTATTCATCCGTCCATTTATCCAACAAATCTGGGTCAAGCACTTCCTTTGTGACAAACCCTGTTTTAGACAGCGCAGATAATCAGGACACAGCGGTGCACATTTGTAATCCAGGCACTCGGGAGCTGAAAGGAGGGAGGGTTGCTTCTAGTTTGAGGCCAACCTGGGCCACAAAGACAGCTCAAGACCAGCATGAGCTACAAAGTGAGACTGGATCAAAACAAAGAAGCAAACAACTGGTAGAGATACAGTGAACAGAGACAATAGCAACAGAAGGTCTCAGTGACGGAGCTTAGAGTTTAGCAGTGAGTGAAACACAGTGAACAGATCAAGCAGTAGAAACACAGCTCGTCAGCTCGGGCAGCACACGGTGATAGGCTGGGAGCTGCACGCTCCATGCAGGGTTCCCGGAAGACTACGGCATATGCAGTGAGGGAGAAGTACTGGGAAGAGAAGCAGATGGGGAGAGAGACGGTGATGGGAGGGTGCTCGATGAGAGGTGGCCTTGAGAAGAATTCTCTACTGAGGTACTATTGAAATAGTCTCCAGTGAAGTAAGAGAAAACCATAACAATACCTTCTGCACAGACGTGGTAGCATCAGGCGCCCAAAACAGGATCAGACCCTGTAGCACCATGCATAAGTCCTGTAGGATTCTTGCCTTTGCCCTTCCTTTGTCCACACTCTCACGTAGCCACCTGGCTCTCATCCATTCTTTCACTAGATTGTCAGTAAGAGTCATTAACAGTACCAGGCAGTATGGAGTCTCCCCAGCTACCTTCGCTCTATCCATTGATTAAATATCATGTCCACTCTTCCAGAAGATCAGAATATGGAGTACGGAAAATACAGCCAAAGTCAAGGTACCCAGCGAGCCTCAGGAAGCGCTCTGGCCACTTGGCCTGCTCTCAGCATGTAGAGTCTTGGGTGTGGCGCTCCAGCTACCCCTAGCTTTTGTTTCAACATACAGAATTCTACTTTCCATTTTACAAAAAGCTGCCCTCCTGTCTGCAAGACAGGGTTCCAGGTGAGAACGGAAAAACAACAGGGAAAGACTCCAGCAAAAACCACAAATCGATACAAGACCACAGGTCCTGCTGGGGAGTGACTGGGCCAAGGCTCAGGCCCCTGGTAGGAAGACAGGCACACACGGAAGCACCTTGGGTAAAACTGGAACGTAAGAAGCGCTTGATTACTGGGGCTGTAGGACATGCTGAAGGAATTGAGAGGAAAAAATCACTGTGGTCTGATGTGATTAGAAAACTATTCAGAAAACTTGGGGCTTAAGGGTTTTGCCAGAGTCAAGAAGATGAAAGGACGGTAATAAGACACACAGATGGCAAGTCCAGGGGCCTGGAGATGAAATGAGGGGTGCACAGCACAGGAACCGGGGCCAGAGCTCCCATCTAAGACAAAGACAGGCCCATCAGGCCTTGGAACGGCCCCGGCAGCATATTTAGAGGCTTGTTTGGGGCAAGCACGAGACACCACCGTCTACCCCTTGTCGTCTACCCCACCAACCGCCCATTCAACAGGATCTCTTACATAACACTGGCAACCCTGCTTCCTAATGCCATAGTCACCTACAAACTACAGAGTCCTACACCGGAGCCTCCACCAGGCAGGAGCACCACACGAGTCGCCTTTCAACTCCCGGAGCACATCACTTGCCACCTACAAGACACCAGCACAAATTCCTACTCAGTTCAGGACAAAGAAATCAGACAACCTACTGTATCCTATCTGAGCTTCACAATAACCCCCTGGGGCAGGAAGGACAAATATTCTTTTTTTTTTAATTGAAATCTTTATTGGTACATTATATATATATATATATATATATATCATGATTGCATTCAATAATGAGAATTTGTACCAGTATATGACACAACTTAATTCTCATTTTATTCTTATCTCTGTTTCACAGATAAGAAAAGTAAAGGCCAAAGGAGGTAAACAGTTTGTCCAACTTTTCTTAAGTATTGTGTTGATGACTTTATAGTGAAAAATTTTCACTAAGCTGGAAACCAGAACACTAGGAAGTAGGGAACTTGCTTGGCTTGCTGACTCCTCTGGACCTCAGTTTATCTTGCCTAGCTTCTATCAAGCATAGAACCTAATTTTATTGATTCCAAGATTTTCACAAATGTTCCTTATAATTGCATTTGATTGTCTTTGAAATCAGGCTGTGTCTTAATTCACAGCATTTCCCTTAGACTCCGTGGAGGGGGCGGGGAGGCTGCGCTCTGCCCGTGGGGGGCGGGGAGAGTGAAGGTGCTAAGTTGAGAGATGCCACACAAATACGCAAAGGCTCATACCACAGAGGTTACCAGCGGCCTCCCGCAGGGTCCCTCACAGTTCCTGCCCAGAGAGAAGAGTCAGCCGGGAAGTGAGCTCTGCTGAGTCTCTGAGCCGGCTTGGTGAGAGGAGAGGATCAAATGGCATTAACCGAACAAGCAAATACTGGCATCTCCGAGGCACCTGGTACAAATCTCTGCTATTGATTAAAGGAATTAGTGGTCTAAGGAGCCATGAAGACAAAAGAAAGGAAATGCAGTCGCTTTCCACAAGCCCAGACACAGGTCAGGCATCCGGAGATTTCTCTCTCCCTGTTCGTGCATAGCTGCGGTTCCGCAGGGTCGTCTCCCAGAGAGCCTGGTGACACAGGTTCCCCACTCCAGGCCACTGCACGTTCTCCGTCACCTGGGAGCCAGTGCGCAGGGCCTGGCACCCTCCGCTCTGAGGCTGCTGTGGGCACACTGTCATCTTCAGTTCTGAAACTGCCTGCGCGTCTTGATTTGGGCTCTACCATCCACACGTGTGAAAACAAACGTCAACAAAAGCCCAGCATAGGAGTTTTGTGGGAGCGACGGGGTGGATGAAACGAGTACCAGGAGTGGGGAAAAGGCGACGCAGGCTGGGAGCCTCGTGAGCAGTGGCAGCAGCTTGGTGAGGGGCACACTCGCCCGAGGACTCCGGAGTAGCTTCCTCGTGTCCCAGGTCCCTGCTGAACCTAGGACACATTGCTGAGCACTGATGCACTCGAGCACCGCCAAATGCATACAGTAAAGCAGCTGACTGGCTTTGTGTAGATTTGCAAAACTTTTTGTAGCACTTAATTTTAAATCTCTCCACACGTGGTCATTTCCTGTCCTTACTGATTGATAGTTTATTATTGTAATTGTTACAATATGCTTAAACCGGTGATCGAAAGTAAAGAGTGTAATTAGATGAAGAAGCTATAGACTGACAAGCACCAGGACGCCACTGCCTACAAATTAGTGCAAAGCATTTAGATTTTCTTCCTATTTTTGCTACACTAAGTTTTTAATGTTAGTGCCCTGAGTTTTAAAATGAAGGTGACCCCTGTTTCTTACTGTTGGGGTGTGTGCCAGAATATCACATCTTTACCGCACGGGCCGTATTTATTGAAAAAAAGCAGGCTTCAGGTAAGTCCAATGGACCTTCAATTTTCAGAAACATTTAATTGGAAAAGTAAAGTGTCTCACCACGAGAAATGAAAAGAAAAAGATGGTTCACTAAGATAGCAGTATTGAAGGGAAGAGAGAATAAACTGATCTGAGAATATTACATTTCATGGGACAGTCCACTACAAGCATATAAACCGGAAATAACATCATCTATCATGTTTTGTGTCAATTAACAGATAAGTTTAGCAAATCTGGGGTAAAGACTCTAAAAATATACTCCTCGATAGAAGCTGAGAACACTTTTCAAATCATGAAATTAATATTTAAGTAAAGTTATTTAGGTGTGAAACATCTAAAGGGAAAGGTTTTTGTTACTAATTTAATATTTGCTTGCTATAACTTTATTTTGATTTTCTGTTGAGTAAGTTTGTCTCTTTCTAGAAAATTTCCCATTTCATTTAGGTTACTTTATTATTATGTATCAGTGTTGATAATAGTTATAATACATACTTTTTATTTATGGTAGAAATGTTCACTGTTTCATCTTTCATTACTGTTTTTATCCTTTGCTTACTTTCTCTTTCCTGTCTTATTTTCTACTTCTGTTTTGGGTCAGTTTAGCTAAAGCCTGTCAATTTTAAAAATAAACTTTGATTTTATTTATTCTCTCTATTCTACTTTCCAACTCTTACACTTATTTTCTAGTTTTTATTCTTTTCTTCCTTCATTTTGTTTTATATTTAGTTTACATCTCTTTTTTCTAGGTTTTTTAAATGGAAGTTTAGGACACAAGATCTTTCTTCTTTTAAGATAGGCATCCGTAGCTGTGAATTTTTCTCTACACATTGCATTGGTTAGAGTTCCATGGGTTTCAGTATGCTGTGTTTCTGTTCTCTTTATCTTTACACTGTCTTTACATTTCCTTTGTGGTTCTTCTTTGACCCTTTCTTATTCTACCAGGACTGCCCTAACAATGTGTAACAGACCTGGTGGCTTAAATCAGAGTTGTGGCTTCTATCTGGATGCCCCCCCAAAGCCTTGTGCATTCATGAGGGCGCTTTGATACTGGATTGGTGCACTGGATTAGTTTAGCCCAGTTCTGGGTATGGACAATGGATTTATTGAGGATGGGAGACCATCCTGTGATGACACATAAAGTGCGCTCAGGGCATCGCGTTAACTGAAAGAAGCTGTATGCGAAAGACCATGTGGTGTGGATTCTTTTTCTATGAAATGTCTATCATAGAGACAGCAACTGGATTATTCATCACCAAAATCTGTGGGAAGAAAAGACTAAGAAATGACTGTTACTGAATATAGAACTTTGTTTGGAATGATGAAAATGCACTGGAATTAGTGATGATCCTTGCACAACTCTGCGATTATACTGAAAACCACTTAATTGTAAAAATTTACTCTTAAAACATATCTCCACTCTGTTTTGAAAGAACAGTATATCAAGCAGGATTCTTTTGGTTGAAGGTAATGGAAAATCCAGTGTCAACTTGCTTCAGCAGTAAGAGAGAATTTATGGGCTTACATAAAAAAGAGCAATTCCTGCGGGGTGATATGAGCCAAAGGCTCAAGGGATGTCAGCAAGCTTGTTCATTCCCCATCACGTGGACATCAGCCTTGGGTCTTATCAGGTTCACAAGAAGGGGAAATCTCCCTACTTGTCCCAGTCATCCTAGCAAGACTTGTAGGTCTATTCCTGAGCCAGTCTCTGTGTTTAGGGAAGGTTTGTGTCATACGTGTGACCTTTGTAGCAAAGAGGGCAGTTCACTGGAAGTTTAGTGATGAAGAGAGGAAATTCCCAACCAAGTTATGTTACCAAGTAGATAAAGCAGATGAATAGGTTCTGAGGAACCACACAACAGCAATACCTACTAATAATAGGGAAAGTTTGCCAATCTGTCTGGTGGCAGCTTACAATTTTAGCAGAGTGAGTACTCTTAAATTCCTCTCTCATATCCCCTCTCTGTTTTAGCTCTTTCTTCTTTGAATCCAGTTCCTGTTTGAGTTACAGCATTATACTCAATTTCATATTAATTTTTAAGTATAAAAATTCTAACACCACCATATTTGATTAGCTCACCTTTGTGTAGTGGACTGAAAGACAACCCCTAAGTGACACATGCATATCCTAATGTCCACATCCTAAAGAGCTCACATTATATGGAAATGATTTTTTTTGTGAATATTACTAATTCACAGACCTTCAGGTGGAACCACCCAGGACTATTCGGATAGGTTCTATGTGACAAATATCCTTACGAAAGTCAAAAAGTAAGCATGGAAGAGTCACATGAAGACAGACTAAGCAACCACAGCTGTGCAACTCCATAAAGTCACAGTCTGGAGGCAAGAGGAGACAAGGACAAATTTCACTCCAGAATCCCAGGGAAACATTGCCTCCTGACTCCCTGATTTCAGACACGAGGCCTCCAGAAATGCAAAGTGATACATCTCTCTCTTTTGAAACCCCCAGGTTTGTGCTAATCAGTCATGGGAGAAATAGGAAATGCAACACAATGATGGTGTTGTAGCTGGTACAGTTGGAAACGACTGTGTCTGGTCTTACAAACTTTGAATTTTAAGACATATGGATAGACCACAAGAATCTTTCTAACCACATATCCTTCTTCCATAGGAGCAGGTAAATAAAAGCCCCATTTCTCTACTCTTTGTTAATTCATTTATGGGTTTTTGTTTTTCTGTACCAAACTCTTAAAAAAAACCTCATGGTCAATATTCTGCCCATTTTATGGATAATTTTTAAACCATATATTATGGTGGTAAAGGACTCACTCTATCAAGTGAGTGCTACAAGCACTCACAAGTGCTCCAAGCGTGTAGCAGAAAGAGAAAAAGTTTCTTCCATGTTCAGGTGGATAGATTTAGGGACATGATATTCCCCAGCCCTGAGAGCAAATCCATGAAGTAGCCACTCCCTCCACCTACCAGGTGACTTGTCCAGAGTGGGTGACCTCTGCGTTCCAGGACACTGGGATGGGGGTGATGCAGAGCAGGGAAGGAAAGACAAAAGTGTGCCAGAGTGAAGGTCAGGCACCGCCTCACGTGAAGACACTGTGCTCATCACACTCTCCGCGGCTCTGGCCAGGGGAGAGGTGGAGCAAAGCAGGAGCTCTGCCTTTCCTCCTCCCTCTGCACAGCTCGGGCCTCTGGGCTCCAGAGCAAGAGCTTCACGCTGCACCAGAAGGCCTGGCATGGAACTAGGGAGTAGCTGAGGTCTAAGCCAGGGCATAGCAGTGCATCCAAGTGACTAGACACAGGTATGCGTAGCCTTGCTGACACAAAATGTGGTGACAAGCTGGGCAGAGCCCACAGAGAGCCAGGCAGAGACTATAAGCCAGGCAGAGCCCACAGGGCCAGGCAGAGCCCACAGAGAGCCAGGCAGAGCCCCCAGGGCCAGGCAGAGCCCACAGAGAGCCAGGCAGAGCCCACAGGACCAGGCAGAGCCCACAGAGAGCCATGCAATTTCTTTCCAACCTGTTCTCTGCAGCAGGGTAATTTTCATGAGCTGAATAAATCCTCCTAGTGACAATGAGTAATTTTTATGGTCTTTTGCAGCCATTTAACTAATTGCACCTCTCACATTTTACAGTGTCCCCTCCCCCATGAGTACAAGAGCGCTGGTTACCAACGGCTCGGCCTCTCCCCTCGGAACCTGTTCTGAATCATTAAGAGGGAAACACGCGTGCAGCAGGTATGTTTTACCTATTCCTGCTCTTGTCTTCCATTCTGCACAGTTCGTTCAGCCTGGGTGGCGGAGAGCTGACGCACACTGTCAAGCGATCGGGCGCTTTCCAGACACACTTGGCTCTTTCCCCTCCAGCTACCCCTGTGATTCAGCAACCTTTTCCAAGTGGGCTGAAGGACACAGAAGTGCAGAGGAAAAGCTGCAGGGGAGGACAGATGCATAAAGGAATAAATGGCCACCACTGAGGCGAGGGAAGCTCGGCTGGACTTGGGGCTCAGTGAACCCCCAAAGAAGGCCTTAGGGGGATTAGCTCATTGGTTCCGGTGCCTGCCTTGCAAGCGCAGTAACCCAGTAACCACATACAACAATGCTGTGCATGGAAACTCATGCCCACCAGCAATCAGAACTACATACCACAGTGCCAGGTGTGGTGGCTCACACCTGTAATCCCAGCACTCGGGAGGCAGAGGCAGGAGGATTGCTGTGATGTGAGTTGGAGGCTGAGCTCAGGGCCAGCCTGAACCACAAAGCGAGACCCTGTCTCAAAAAAAGAAGAAGGGAGGTGTTTCTCCCACAGAGGTCAGGAGAGGTAAAGCTGGAGCTAAGTCTCACCGCTCAGGCGGGACTGCTCCGTGAACAGTCCCAGGACGGTGGAGCGACAGGCATTACGTTAGCAACAGCTCTGCACGTTTGGGAACTGTGAGCATTTCACACGCTGGGGCTCCCGTGCCAGGAGCTGGGGGACAAGGATGGTGCTGCAGAGGCTGGTGGGTCACAGAGCGACGCCCACCGGTACCTGTAGGCACCTCAGGCAGTGTGGACCTGACCCCCAGGAATGGGAGAGGGTCCTGGGCCTTTCCAGTGAGGCAGCAGCATGGAGATGTTACAGTGTGTGCAGAAGCCAGGCACGAGGAGACAGAGGGAAGGAGAAGGGAGCGTGGAAACGATTCACCCACTGGTGAAGGAGAGCAAGTGAGCACTGCGCCGGGTTTAGTGCCGGGAGAGAGGGGCGGTGGTACCGAGCTTCAAGACGAGGGGTAGAGGAAGCCGGGAGAGCATGACCCATGGAGACTGCGGAGCTGACGCTTTTGATGAGACTCCTGCTTAATGAAAAACCTTTTTTTCACCAATTATGCCAAATGTTTGGCAAAGACACAGGAAGCAGAAACCCTCTTACACGGACAGCAGAAAGGTAAAATGATACAAACACATTGGCAGACAGCTTGGTGGTTTCTTATAAAACTAAACATATTCTTTCTATATGACTCAGCAATCCCACTGCTTGGTATTTACCCAAATGAGTTGTGCACTTACGTCAATGCAAAAACCTGAGCGCGAATATTTACAGCAGCTTTATTCACGACTGCCACAACCTGGAAGAAACCCAAGGTGTCGTTTGGTAGGTTAATGAATAAATAAACTGTGGTTCTTCCAGACGACCAAATATCATACAGCAATAAAAACAAATGGCTACGACGCCATGCAGAGAAGCGGGAAAAGCTTCACACACGGAGCGTGCGGTCATCCCATCTAGATGGCTCTGAAGAGGCCACGCCGCGCTGCCAGTGAGCGCACGGGGGGATCGAGGGCTGGGGGAGCCCGGCGGGCTTCAGGGCAGGGCCGATCGACATGGTGTCCAGAGGAGCTCGCACCCCTAGATTGCGCAGCGCCAGAGGGAGCAGAGAGGGGGCCTTGGTCAGTCCTGAGCTTTGCCAACCAGAGAGCAAGAGGCGGGGCCGGGAGGACAGCCGGGATGTGCTGGGCAGGCCGAATCAGCTTCACTCTCTCTAAAACTAAAATTGCTCCAGAATTAAGTCCACAGATGTTTAATCCAAAAAACGTTTCTGACCCTGGCTCCTGAGATCCCTCTTCCCTCGTGGGAGTGCGGGAACGCTGAGGCAGGTGACACGAATCTTAGCGCTTTCAGCGACGTGAGAGGCTTGCTGAGGCACGTGTGCCATGGGCGCCATCTTGGGCTGCAGGCCCCCTAATGAGCTGTACACATTCAAGTCCCTTCCGAAGTTTTGGATACACTTACCTCAGAATGGAAGACGGTAACAGAGAGATTTGTAGACTACAATCACTGAAAAGGATCTGATAAGTGAACTCTCCATAAGACAGACTGAGTCCTGGAGAGAAAAGCAATTTCTCCAGCGTCAAATCATTTCCCAGTGTCATTTGAATCATTTGGGGCTGAAAGTTGTTGAATCGGAAGAGGTGACTGTCAATTCCACTACAGCAAAGCATCAACAGAAAGTGAGAAACCAATCATCTTACCAATGTGTAAGTACAAGAAAAGCAGAACAGGCAAGGGCCTGGTCTGCACCAAGGGATGGGAGACTCCACTACAGCCCTTTTCATTTTTTATTTTCAGACAGTCTCGCTGAGTTGCTTGGACTGGGCTTTACTAGAGACCCTCATGCCTCAGCCTCCCGAGGAACAAGAATGGCTGGTGTATGTCCCTGTTCTTGGCTCCATTGCTTGCTTCTCTGAATTCTCCCAGGACCATGGGGATCAGAAACCCTTCCCCTGGGGAGCCCCCAGGCTTTCCTGCTGAGTGAGTGTGAGTGCTGTGGCCTCAGCCTGCCTTGGCTGCCCTGGCCCTAGTGTTGCCACAGCCCTGGTGTCCGGATGAGCCCCAGCTCCAACCCATCTCAGGAGAGAAAGCAGTTTTATCCACTTTTGGTCCTGACTTAAATAAATTCTTCAAAGTTAGATATTGTATATCGAGTGACAGGCAACAACCAGAAATTGGAACCCCAGAATAAAGTTCCTTTTGATGAAAACAATCTCTTCCGTATGTTTGGAAACCAATCTGCTCTTGTATTAACTGAGTGCACTGACCTCACGTGATGCAAAATTTCCCAAGATCTTTCTTTTACAGTGCTGGGTTCAAAAGTTTGGGTTTCCAAAGCTTTTCTGATGAGGTTTTAATTATTTTTCAGACAGTATTTTAAGCCGCCCAGCAAGCTTGCCAGCCTGTGTGCCCTTTGCCAGTCCGAGTGTGCTCCTACCAACTTGCTGGAGAGCTGCAGGTCCTCAGGTATGCGAGTCAGGCAGCTCGCACTTGGCAGTGACAGTGGCATCATGGGGACACGGCCGGACAGCAAGTCCAAGTGCCTGGAGAACGCCAGCCCAGTCGAGGGCTCCGTGACTGTGGGCCACGTTGCTCCTAAGTTTCTTTTAAGTCTTCCCTCTTCTGGGCCTTGTTAGCTGCCTGAATACTGGGGAGTAAAAGCCTCATGTTCAATTATCTGGAACAAAAGAAGTCAAAGAAATTGGAATAGTTTTAAAAATAGGAATCAATCATGGAAGTCCCGTGTGTTTTCTTGCATCTTAATCCCGTGTCAGTGACCCAGAAGTCCGTGACAGTGACAGCGCCCTGCGTCCTCAACTCTGCTGCTCATTGGCTTTGCAGACAAATTAGTGAGCACTATCTCAGTGAAAGCTGAGATAAGCCTTATTGAGTTACTTTTAAAATATGCACCCAAAAAAGTTGAGGACCACTCTAACTTTGAACTGTCAGCCGTGACTGGAGGCTTCGCCACCTCCTTTCCGCCTTACAAACCTTCAGCGCCCAGCACTGGGCCTGTCCCCAGTCGCGCCGAATTACCAGATCTTTGTACAAAGCCTCTCCGCCCTCCGCACGCCCGGCCCTGCCCACCCACCCAGCACACTCTGCTTCTTCCTTATGGATTCAGTCTACACGGCCCTGGGGTGGGAACTTGTGGGCTGCCCAGCTTTGGGGGGCTTCCGGGTTACCATCTCGAATCGGTGGCCTCCTCTGCCTGAACTTTCTGAATCTGACATTCTCTGCTGCTTCGTCACAGCACAGACCTGTCGTCATGTCTGCTGACATCTCGGGTGTCCTGCTGGACTGTGTGATCCCTGAGGACAAGGGTGCCAGGGCTGCCCATGACACCTGGTGTCTTACAGTTTGCCAAGCTAGCTGCCAACCTGTGATGGCAATGGTCTATACTGTCTTGTGAGAACAGTTAAATTTTCAGGAATTTGGTCCGTCGATATTAAAAATCGCACCACATGGACATACAATTGAGCTTCATTTAAAGCAAAAGTCTCAGATTCTCAGCATTCCTCCTTTTCTAAGCCTGTCCCAACATGCACTGGGTCCATGTGGCCGGTTTATATCCCTGTGATCACACGAGTGTGAGCATGCCTCCTGCCCCATCTACTCGGTAACGTCAGGGTGGTGACTCAAACTCACTATCTGTGCGGAATTGTTTACACCACAGAAACACTGTAAACCAGAGCAGGATTAGTTTCTTATTGAGTTAGATTTTAAAGGAAAAAGAAAATTTTAATGCAAACTAAAATGTAAAGTGTTCTCAAACATTACATCATGAGTAATATACAAATAACTCTGATTATTTGAAAACTATTATTCAGTTCAGTTAAAAAGTTTCCCTGGGGCCGGGGAGTTAGTTCAGTGGTTCTGGCGCCTGTCTTGCAAGCACAAGGACCCGGGTTCGATTCCCCGGTAACCACATAACAATACTGGGTGTGGAGACCCACACCCAGCAGCAACCAGTACCACATACCACATACCACAGCGCTGGGCGTGGTGCCTCACGCCTGTAATCCCAGCACTCGGGAGGCAGAGGCAGGAGGATTGTGATGTGAGTTGGAGGCTGAGCTCAGGGCCAGCCTGAACCACAAAGCGAGACCTTGTCTCAAAAAAAACCTAAAAAAAAAA
>PVIR01022307.1:0-29015 GCA_004026965.1 Petromus typicus
TAATTGTGGTTTTAAAGAAGTGCCACCTTAACTGTTTTTGTGCAACAGGTTTCCAAAGGGTGTGTGTGTGTGTGTGTGTGTGTGTGTGTGAAAGGACAAGGTCTCTAGGCACAAATAAAAAATATATTAAAAACAGTGTCAACAGCAAAGAAAAGACAAGGTGTTACTATATTGCCCAGACTGGCCTCAAAAAAAAAAACAACAAAAAAACACCTCCTGGGCCGGGGATTTAGCTCAGTTGTTCCGGCGCCTGTCTTGCAAGCGCAAGGACCTGGGTTTGATCCCCGGTAACCACATACCATACTGGGTGTGGAGACTCACGCCCAGCAGCAACCAGTACCACATACCACAGTGCTGGGTGTGGTGGCTCACACCTGTAATCCCAGCACTCAGGAGGCAGAGGCAGGAGGATTTCTGTGATGTGAGTTTGAGGCTGAGCTCAGGGCCAGTTTGAACCACAAAGCGAGACCGTGTCTCAAAAACAAACAAAAATACCTCCTGCCCTCAAGTGATCCTCCTGCTTCAGCTTCCTGAGTGACTATGCCAAATGCCCCATGTCACAGATCTCTATTACCCATTTCCAGTGACCTCGAGAGGTTTTCCATCCATTAGCCTCGGCCAGTAATTGCCCCCTCCATAATCGCAACTTCTTCATCTTGCAAAACTGAAACTCTAGACCCACTGAACGCCACCTCCCCACCCTCAACCTTCTACTGCGAAATAATACTCCATGAACAAATGTTTTGGAAGAATTACTACAATGGCACAAATCATGCTTTTGTATAATGAAGGATGTGTCTCCGTTCTCTTCATCTAAACTAAGTGCCTTGAAGCCCAGGCCCCATATTGGCACCGTGTCACCTCCTGACACTCAGCACCTTGCAGGGTATGGACACTGACCATGGGTTCGTGTGGCACATGTATGACGTTCTGAAGAATTGGGAAGGTGGGTCCCAGAAAGCAATCAGGAGGGCAAGGAGAACCACAGTTTTCTTCCTTCCTTCCTTTCCCCACTTTGGACAGAGACACAGGCAGATGCAGGGACTCTGCGTACAAGTTGTTTACAAAGTCACCCAGGTCAATGGGTGAGCGAGACAGGCCTGAGGTCTGCTCGTCAAGCGGAGGTGTATTGCTGTTCCTGGGTACAGGCTGGGGATGGAGAAGGCATGGATCTTACTATGAGTGGGGAATTCAACCCCTGGGCCCCTGGGCACTTCCCACCCAAGGTCCTTCTCTTACCTTGCTGGTGAGACTGGGCCTCTCTCATCTCCAAGTCACGGGTCAGTTCTGGGGGCAAAGAAGAGAAAAAAGCAGGTAGGTGTAGGAGTGTGTGTGTGTGTGTGTGTGTGTGTGTGTGTGTGTGTGTGTGATAAGCAGAGGATCACAGTGCAGTTATGGTGGCAATAAAGAGCCTTAGGGATAATTGAAACCACCCCCTATACCAATTTCCTGCCATGCCCAGGGAACAGCCTGAGCCTGATGCCTTCATGCCAAGTTCAGAGATCTTATGTCTGGGTTTGGGGATTAGTTCAGTGTTGTGGGATGGAAGAGCCTAGCTTGTTTGGGGTTTGGGAGGATATGTGACTCTTCCTAGGGCTAATATGTCAGCAAAGAGCAATTGTGGGGGCCAATTACTGGATGATGGAAAGCTTCTTAAGGTCACTGGAAATGGGCAGCAGCTGTTTACCCAACTGGACACACGCATTCACTGTGTTCACAGCTGGTACAGCGGTTCCTCCCCCCACTATTGTCTGCAGGGCCATCCTGCTTTTTCCCATGCCCACCTCCACCATGTCCACAGGGCTGGAGAGGGCTTCAAGGAGGACAGTGCCATCTTGTGATGGGAATCGCCTGGAAGGCGGCGCCACAGGCCGGCAGGGAGGGGCTGCCTGGGTGAACCTGTGTGGTGGTGGTTTTGGCTATTACCTTTCTTCCATTTTGTTTTCCCGATTCTCCCAGTCCTCATTCTTCTTCTTTTCTCTGGTAGTGAGGGATTGAACCCAGTGACTGCTGAATTACATCCCCAGCTCTTTTATTTTCAGATGCCTAGATCCCACTAAGTTGCCTAGATGGCCTTGAAGTTTTGATCCTTCTGCCTCAGCCTTGAGTAGCTAGAATTATAGGCTTCCACCACCATGCCATGCCAGGCCCCATTTATTAGTGCCTCAAATGCCCCACCTTTCAGCCCCAGGGGAAGAAGGGGTCCAGGAAGCCAGTATGTTACTCGGCCACTGACTGCCCAGGCAGCACCGACAGAGATGCCTGTGGCAGGAGGCCTGCCCCTTGATAGACTCTTCCAGGGGAGGAGTCTTTGCAGCCAGGCCTCCTCTGGGGAGGCCAAGTGTTGCTAAGAGACAGAATGTCTAGGTGCTGGGGCTGGTGCTGACCTCAGCCTGCACCTCTCTAGGGGGGTTGTGAGGAGCTGAACTCCCACGGGCCTGCCTGGCCCCTCCTCCAGGCCTTGCCATGTGACCCAAGAGACCGTGGGCTAGTTCAGGGCCTTAGCCCAAAAGATCTTGGCTCTGTCACTAACTCCCTGTGGGCTGGACTTTCTTCAACGCTTAACCACAGTACTAGGGCCTGGGGAGAGACATTCCCAGCTGGGTTCCATTCCTGAGTTAGCCAAATGTCTCTGCCCATTTTCTGGCCAGAATCCCCACGGTGTAGATGCAGATGCTGTGACATCAGATACACTGCACCCTTGTGCGAGTAACAGTATCTATCTGAGCCTCAATTTTCTTATCTGGAAAATGGAGACAAATTCCTCCCCTCCCCCCATTGCAAGGGTCGTTACAAGGATATGAGAAAAAATAAACAGAAGATTTGTTCCAGGGATAAATTGGCACTTAGTGCATGGGACCAGAGGTGGGGTCAGCTCCCATCATCATCCAGGCCACCCAACCAGCCCAGAACACATCTACCACTTCCCAAGCTCCTTTACTCTGAGGCCAGCAGCTCATCTTGCAAAACTGAAACTCTAGACCTACTGAACGCCACCTCTCCACTGAGCGCCTCTTCCTGGCTCTCAAACTGGCCCATCCTATTCCTTTCTTAGCCTTTGGATTTATTTGGTAGAATCTTGCTGAGTGGCCTATGTCCCAGGCTTACTTTGGACTGGCAACCTTCCTGCGTTGGCCTCCCAGAATTCTGGGGTTACAAATGGGCACCGCCATGCCTGGCTCTCTGGGTCTCTCCTTGCTCTTTCCCCATTGGCCTCTTTGTTCTACTCCCTCAGCCCCTCTGCCTTCCACTGAGGGCCTCACTCTGTTGTTTTAGCCCCCACAGGGCCTACTTCAGTTCGGTGCGGAATTATTTTTATCTCCTTAATCAATAACCAAGAGGCTGCAGGCCCTTGCCAGTCTCTGACAGGTGCTGGGTAGTGGGGGGCCCTCTGTTGGTACTTGTGGTGCTTTCTTGGAATCTGGCCCTTTCCTGGAATGGAGGGGCCTGGGACTCAGAGTCAGACACAATGAGGATAAACTAAAGGAACTGCTGTTAGGTCTTAGGGTTCTCTATTTTCATCTAATGCTGTTATTGCAGTAGGAAAGCAGCACGGGGTCGAGGTGGGTCCTCAAGGGCCACCCCTGCCTGCTGGGCTGGCCTCTGTTGCTGGCTGGTCTTTGGGGGAGATCTGGAGGAGCCAGGTGGTCACCCAATCCTCTAGCCCTCAGCTTTCTCTGGGCAGAGGGAAGCCTTCTGTGAGCAGGGGCTGGAGGAGGGTAGGGGATCTGGGTACCTTGGAGGTAGATACTATGCAGAAAGCTGCAGAGATGTGTAGGACCATCTGTAGGGGCTCTGGGTTCTGACCTCATCTCTGCTATTAACGTACTGCGTGCAGCACTTTCTCCGGGATTCAGTTTACCCATTCGTGTAATCAAGAAATAGGGTCTCCGCAACTGAGACATTCCCTGAGCCCCTGGCTCTGCAGCTTGTGCTGGGACTCAGCCTTTGTGCACGTCTGGGTCACAGCCAAAGCTGGGAGAGGCCCAGGTAGCAGAGGATGCAGATCTGAGAGCAAGGCTGGGTCTACAGTTTCCCTTCACCTTTGCCTCCCTCTGCAGTTCACACCCGTCAGGCCTGCCCCTTGGCCTCCCCTTGGGCTCTCCCCATCCATGTCGCTTCATTCCTCTCTGGGGCCATTTCCTTGGTTCTGTAATAGCTTCTGAGGCTTCTTCACCACAGTTCATCTTCCATACAACTGCCAGCCTCCATTTCTTTTTCTTTTTGCAGTACTGGGGATTCAACATGGGGGCCTGACTGCACTGCACATGCCCGGCAAGTGCTCTACCACTGAGCTACAACCTCAGCGCTTATATATTTTTATTTCTACATTCCATTTTTTATTTTTTATGTTTATCCAGGTTCTTGCTAAGTTACTCAACTGTCCTGGCTGGCCTCAAACTCAAAACCTTGCCGCCACACTCTCTCGGGCAGCTGGGATCACAGGTGTGCACCTGCTATGTCTTAACAGCACCTTTTGGGTCTGTGTGTCTCCTCAGCTGGACCCAGGGATTTGAAGAGTGGGAGAAACTCAGTGAACAGTCATCTAAAAAGGACAGGAGGGTATGGCAGGTGGATCACAAGTTTGAGCCCTGCCAGGGGCCAAAGATTTAGCTCAGGAGCACTGCACCTGCCTTACAAGCACAAGGTCTTGAGCTTGATTTCTGGTACCACAAAGGAAAAAAGAAAAAAAAAAAAAAGGAAGGTTAATACACGTTTGAGTTCTGCCTGAGCGACTTAATGAGATCCTGTTACAAACAAACAAAGGTTGAGGATGTGGCTCAGTGCAGAGTCCAGGTTCAATTCCTAGTACTGAAAAGAAAAAAAAGACAGAACCTCTGGGTTCCCTGATGTGCCACCTCCTCACACCCTCAGCCCTGCATCTCTTAGCCAGCTCCCTGAGTCTCAGACTCCCCATCCAGAAAAAGTGGCCACAGTCAGGCGTGAGGCTCCCCCCTGGGGGCTGAGACGAGGCTCAGTGAGCTGCCCGCCCAGCAGCCACACCCCGGCCTCACCTGAGCAGCGTTTCTGCAGCCTCAGGATTTCCAGGTGCAGGTCTCGCAGCAGGGCCATCTGCTCCTTTTTCAGGAAGCTGATGTGGCGTTGCACGCTCTGGATCTGATGCTCCAGGGACACGGTATCCATGGCAGCCCAGGCCTGGGCCCCACCTGAGGAGGACCACAAGGTGAACCCACATCTTCAGAGCCCATCTGCTCCGCCCACCTCAGATCCCGGCCTCTCCTCCACTCTGGGGTCCCTCTTGCCACCACACCGACAACTCTGCCACCAGTGTCACCCCTCTGCTGCTCACTCAAGCTTCATGACAAGTGGTGTGTTGGCAGGGAGGTCTCATTATTCCCATGCAACAATGCAGACACGGATTTGCTCTCCTGCTCCAGTGACTTCTTCCTGTTTTAGTCCTCAGAAAAGAAGACACATGGAGTCAGCAAAGAGAGACGGTGACCTGGCGTTTAGCTTGTTTTTTAAAAATTTTATCTGATTTTTTCAGACAAGGTCTCACTATGTAGTTCAGGCCAGCCTTGAATTCACAATGTAGCCCGAGTTGCCTTGAACTCACAGCAATCCTCCTGCCTCTGCCTCCCATGAGCCACCACGCCCAGCTTCCTGTTTCTTTTCTAGCTGTGTGACTTGAGGTCAGGCAACCCCACCCCCCCAGCTCTGTTTCACCGAGGGTAAAACGTAGGAGTTGCAGAGTGATGGGCCCTGCATTTCCTCCCAGCTCCGACACCCCACAGCATCTTAGATCTTGAATGGGGCCGCATGACTGTTCTCGGTACAGCGCATCCCAAGTCGGTCCACTTTTCTGACCTAACCCAGGGCTCTGGGGTCCTCTGAGTCACAGGAGAGAAAACTTTGAGGAAGATTTTACTAACTCTGTCTCTGTGGGCTCCCTGGGTCCCTCTGTAATCTCTTTTCCCATCTTCTCCTGATAGTAGGGATTGAACCCAGGACCTTTGCACTGAGCTACTTCTGCAGCCTTTTAAAATGTTTTATTTGGAGGCAGAGTCTCACTGGGATTACAGGTGTGCACGAGCATGCCTCGTTAGAATGGACAAGAGTGACAGAGTCCAGGAGGTGAACAGAAGTCACTATGAGGGAGGGAGGTGTGGCCCAAGTCCTGGACTAAACTCTCCAGCCCTCCCTGTGGCTCCAGCCTCTTCCCAGTGACTTAACATCCATGATACTCAGCAAGGCGGGAACAGGAGGCCCAGGGACTTCCTAACCTCTGAAGGTCCTGCCTCCACCTGCCCTAGGATTGCCTGGGCACTTCTGTTTGGCAACTGGTTCTTCCCAGACTGGCTTCCTTGTGAGATTTTCATTTGTAGTGTCGTGCCAAGCAGGTTGGCCTGAGACATCACATTTGTAGGCATCTCTCTCCGGGGACTCCCCCCGCCCTGCTAATCAAGGAGGCCCTTCACTTCAGCAGGGGTGGCCCTTGGCCCATGGGGATCACTGCACAGTATGTGACCATCTGCCAGGTCCAAGCGACGTTATACACATTTTCTCACCTCGGCTGACCACCTCTGTTGCAAAAAGGGCTGAGACACGGAGCTGGAGCGACTGTGCCGTTTCCCTAGCTTCCTCTGTGGTGGCCAACCCAATCCATTCTCCAAGGGACTCCCCCCGGATTTCTGTTCTTTCTTTCCTTTGCTTTCCTTCTTTCCTTCTAATTACAGTGGGACCTCGGTTTGTGAACTTGTTTTACAATGTGAGGGATGACGGTGTGTTTGTTGGGGAAAATGGCTGTGCTCATGTCACCTGATGTGGAGTTTGCAAGCAGATGCCACACTGTGACACTTTTATGAGCCAGACTGCTTGCAAACAGTACTGTTAGTGAACTGAGACAGTACTGTATTGATTTGCTTATTTCTTGGTACCGGGGACTGAACCAGGGCTTTCATGCTAACCTATGTTCCCAGCCTCAAAATAATTGAAAAAAAAAAAAAATTCAAGACAAGGTCGAAGTTACTAACCTGCCAGGGCTGAGCTTTAATGTGTGATCTTGCACAGTCTCCCTAACCACACTTGACTTAGATTATTTTGGGGGGAGAGTAGTTACTTGGCCTTTCAGACCAAATAGCCTGAAACCTCTAAACTCCAGAGGCCATCTCTTGGCTGGGGATTTAGCTCAGTGGTTCTGGCACCTGTCTTGCAAGCGCAAGGACCAGGGTTCGAGGTAACCACATACTATACTGGGCGTGGAGACTCACGCCCAGTAGCAACCAGTACCACATACCACAGTGCCGGGTGTGGTGGCTCACGCCTGTAATCCCAGCACTTGGGAGGCAGAGGCAGGAGGATTGCTGTGATGTAAGTTTGAGGCTGAGCTCAGGGCCAGCCTGAACCACAAAGCAAGACCCTGTCTCAAAAAACCTAAAAAAAAA
Source organism: Petromus typicus (assembly GCA_004026965.1). NCBI lineage: Eukaryota > Metazoa > Chordata > Mammalia > Rodentia > Petromuridae > Petromus > Petromus typicus. The sequence continues at coordinate 7,407 of PVIR01022307.1, forward strand.
AGAGGTCCTCTCTTCTCAGCCTCCCAAGTAGCTGGAACTACAGTCTGTGCCCCTCGACCTGACAAGCAACGAAATCCGAATCTGAAGATTTCAAATGTACAGTGGGAACAGTGCTGTCTTGAGTTCGAATCCTGACTCTTTCAGTGACCTGCTGTGTGGCTTTGGGCATGAAAATGATCCAACATGTTTTCCCTGCTCTGTGCACAGTTGGACAGAGAACGGTGACAACCCTAGGAGAGCTGTGAGGATTCAAGGGGAAAGGACTCAAGTAGGACCAGCTCAGTCAGTGCCACCTACATTCCTCTTCTCTCTCCTCTCCGTCCATTTAATGTGTGAGTGGGCTAATTCTGTCCGCACGTGCCTATCTTTTCACTTATTCATTGATTTGTTGCCAAGCACTTGGTCAGGGGTGTAGGACAAGTCACAAAAATAACCAAGTCTCTGCTTTCAGGGAGCTCACAGGCCGAAGAGGAGAGAATCAAAATAATCATGTGTCTAACAAACAAACAACAGTACAAATAAGTATGAATCATTACCTCTGACAAGTGACATAAAGAACTTATGCAGCTGGCTGTGATGGTACCACCTACAGGACCAGCACTTGGGAGGCTGAAGCAGGAAGCTGACAAATTTGAGGAAAAAAAAAAAATCCCCAAGTGCAGTATAGTATGGAAGAATATAAAGCAAAATCTGTTTTACTTTTTTGTTGTTGTTGTTTAGTTCAGGGTGTCCTTGAACTATTCACTCGAGGCTTGCCTTGAATTCAAGGTTATCCTCCTGCCTCGGCCTCCTGAGTGTTGAGATTCCAGGTGTCTGTCACCACACTGGCTAGGAAGTGACTTTTAGGCTGAGGTTTTGTGATAGGTAGAGTCCTAAAATAGACTTAAGTGTCCCAGCTGAAGATCACATACCTGCTTGTGTTATCTTGTCCTCTGAGTGTGAGAAAGACTGTTCACAGGATGGATTTCTTTCCAGTGACTTGGTCATATACAAAGGTGACAGGGGCTTGCAGATGTAATTAAGATCTCTAAACAGATGACTTTGAGTTAATCAAAAGGAAGACTATTCTAGACAGCCGATCCAGTCAGATAAGCCATTCGAAGGAACTGACTGGAGGATCCTGCTAAAATGTACCAGACTCTTGACTCTTAAAAAGTGAGATAAAACTTTATGACGTCTTTGTTTTGTTGTTGCAGCACTGGAGGTCAAACTGGGGCATGCTAGGTAAGCACTGTAACCCTGAGCCACAGGGAGCAATCATGGTCCAGGTGAGGGGCTGTGTCTATAATCCCAGCTACTCAAGAGGCTGAGGCAGGAGGACTGCAAATTTGAGGCCAGACTGGGCAACTTAGTGAGATCCTGTCTTCAAGTAAAAAGGGCTGAGAATTAATCTCAGTGGTAGAGCACCCTTTAAGTCTCTTCCTACTGCCATAAAAATGAAAGTAAAAATAAAGTAACACTGACTTACAGGAGGGGTAGCAATACCTCAAACAGGAAAAAGTCTGTGAAGGTCAGAGTAATATTAAAAATAACTCACTTACATTTGTTAAATGTCTACTGCATGCTCAACGTGGAGCTAAGCGCTTCAGGCAGTGTTTGAAAAACTAAGACACTGCCAGTCCTAGTCTGGGCTGCCGTGTGAGGTTCTGGGGAAGGGTCGGGTCACAGTAAGCGAGGTCAGCAAGAGATGGGTCATAGAGAGTCTTATAAATCGCCTTAAGATTTTTTGGCCAACATTAGACTTTGGACTGGAGATGTGGCCCAGTGGTAGAGTGCTTGTCTAGGTTGCCCAGTGTTTTTATTACCAGTCATTCAAAAAGAATACTAAGTGACCTTGGAGGTCTTGAGACAGTCCTGCCATCTAGTTCAGTCTGGCCTTGAGCTCACAGTGATCTTCCAGCCTCAGGCACCCAAGTGCTGAGATTACATGAGATTACAGGCATGTATCATCTAACTGATTGTAGCTCTTTGTCTGTTTTTGGTGTGTGTTACTGGAGATTGAACCCAGGGCCTTGTACATGCTGGGTAGAAATGGTACCACTGAGCTACATTTTTTAGCCTCTTTTTTCCTTTTTTTGAATATGTTCTTGCTAAATCGCCCAGGTTAGTCTCAAGCTTGTGATCCTTTTGCCTCACCTTGCCAGACAGCTGAAATTATAGGTGCGTACAACCACACTTGGCTCTAATTTTCTCTTTCATTTTTTTTTTTTATTTTTTTGAGGCAGAGTCTCACTTTGTAGTTCAGGCTGGCTCAAGCTCACTGTGTAGCTCAGGCCAGCCTTGAACTCACAGCAGTCCTCCTGCCTCAGCCTGCCAGGTGCTGGCATTGCAGGTGTGCACCACCATGTTCAGCCTGATTTTTCTTTTTTCTTTTACTTTTTTTGGTAACAATTTACTGATTTTCATTTTTAGAAGATTAAAGGAGAGGTTCAAGTTTGGCTAGGGCAAGTGCACCATATGCCTGTTTCCTGAGCCTGAAGGCTGAGACTTGGTTCCCTGCAGACTCAGAGACCCTTACGGGCTTGAGCACCTCGAGCCCATGCGTTGAGCCTTGTCAGTAGCCTTCTTAATACCCTCACCTTTCTTGTCTCTCACCCATGGCCTCACCTTCCCCACAGTCCTGCTCAAGTCACATAAAACCCCTGCTCACAAAATTCCCTTATTGGGCAAGATCCTAGGTTAAACCAATGGACCCTTGCCCCTTCTCAGCCCTCACCACGCTCTGTGACCCCTTGCTATAAAACACATGAGGCCTAAATAAAGCTGGAAGAGTTCCAGAAACCTTCTCCAGGGTCTGCGTCGTGACTGTGCCTCACCCTCCTGGACCGTCAAGCCTCACACTACACATCACAGAAGCAACAGAAGATCACTATGGCTGTGGCTGGGCCTGACCAGTCTAACAGATAAGTTAGAAAGTTAGAAATACTGTGGACAGTCATACAAGGCTGAGCTCTTAAGGAAGTCAGTGTAAGAGGATGAGATAATATTTGAGGAAAAAAAAAAGCTGTGGCTGGGGGCACATCTAAAGAAGGTTAAAGTCACAATGGCCCAGATTTATGCACTTAAGGGGTGAACAGAAGTTTGAGATTATCTGTACCACCCTTTGGCAGATTTGGGTGTGGGTCATTTTGTCCCACCAACTAAAACTAAGAAGCCTAAGACTGAAGATTATCAGCCAAGGTTAACAACCTGATCTATACAGCCTTGTTACCACTGGATCAATATTAGCTAAGTGACTATACTAGTAATCTTACAGATTATAGTTTTTACCCATGTTGTATTGGCCACTGGTGACTTAGCTGTGCATAACTTCTTTTCAGAAGTGGGCTTATTCGCAACCACTCAGGACCCCTCCTGTCTGGAAGAGCTATTTATATTTATTTATTTATTTATTTATTTATTTAGTTTGAGACAGGATCTTGCTTTTGTAGTTCAGGCTGGCCCTGACCTCACTTTGTAGCTCAGGCTAGCCTCAAACTCTGGGCAATCCTCCTGCCTCTGCCTCCCGAGTGCTGGGAATACAGGTGTGAGCCATCACGCCTGGCACTGTGGGATACGGTTAGGGGATCGAACTTGGGACCTTATTCCCATGTTCCAACTCTTAACCTCTGTTGTTCCTTAGAATTAACTTTTTGATTTTGGGGAACATGAACTCAGGGTATCTGACATGACATTCATTTCTCTTATATAATTCTTGACATCAAGCCGCGCTACCTAGGGAGTTCAAGGCCAGCCTGGATGACACAGTGAGACCGTCTCAGAAATAAAAACAAACCCAAAAAACTCAAAACCTAATGAACGGGGTCGGGGGGAATTACTCTGGCTGTGGTGGGAAGAGCAGATTAGGGTCAGCAGAGTAGAGTAGACAGAGCGAGGTCTGCTGGGAAAATGTATAAGTGGTCATGGTATGAGATGCTCTTGGCCTGGACCAGACTTCGGAGATGAAGATAGAAGTTTCAGGTGTATTCGGAGGCAGGGAACTGAATCATGATGATGAAGGAGAAGTTTACGATATCTCAGTTTTGTTTCCAGCAAATCAAGGCTAAACACATGGCTGGGAGTGGTGGTACATGTCTGTAATCCCAGCACACTGGGAAGCTGAGGCAGGAAGATCATATACTTGAGTCAAACGTGGAGAACTTAGTGAATTAGCCAGATCCTGTGTCAAAGTCAAAGTAATAAAAATCAAAAGATTTGGGGATGTAGCTCAGTATGAAGGCCCTGGGTTCTATCCCCAGTTTAAAATAAATGATTACACATTGGGTGGCTCCTTCTTTCCTGGGGAAGCTTTGATACTGGTCTACTTCCTTATGCATAATCACTCCCTATGTGACCTTGTCCAGTCCCAGAGCTGGAAGCACTCTTTACACACTGCTGACCTGTAAGTCATTCTTTCCTAAAAGCTGCATCGACGACCTAACACTTCCATCTGTTTTGTTTGTTTTTAATTATTAGCTTTATAAAGAAGACGACATTATTTAGATGACAGTTTTGGAGGCTTATGACACAGTAGTGGCCAGTGCTCAGTTCAGGTGAGAATTTCATGGCCAATGTCATCCCAGCAGTGGAAGCACTTCCATTTGGATGTCCACCAAGTCCCTCAAACTTCCGAGACCCAACGCCCAACTCCTGCACTCCCTCCTACAGCTCAGCTTTCGTCTGCTTTCACCATCTCAGTAAACAGCACTGCTGTTCACATGTCCGTTCAATTGGTAAGAGAGGAACTTAGAGTCACCATACAGCCCTCTTTTCCTTCACATTCTGCAGCTAGTCCATCGGCAAATCCTGTTTGCTCTGCTTAAAAAAAAAATTTGATCATCCCAAATCTGATCATTTTTCACTATCACTCTTGTCCCAGCCATGCTGGTCTGGGGTAGGATTCCAGGCGTTTCCTCCCTGGCATCTTGCTTCCACTTTTCCTGTTTTCCACGCAGTAGCCAGAATCCCTGTGGTAAATGGAGCTCTCATTATATGTGTCCCTGTTTCCAACTCACGGCCCTCTGATGGCTTCACCTACCATGGCGAACAAAACCCTAAGTTCCTGTTTTTTTTTTAAGGTTTTTTTGAGACAAGGTCTCGCTTTGTAGTTCAGGCTGGCCCTGAGCTCAGCCTCAAACACACATCACAGCAATCCTCCTGCCTCTGCCACCCGAGTGCTGGGATTACAGGCGTGAGCCACCATGCCCAGCACTGCGGTATGTGATACTAGCTGCTGCTGGGTGTGAGTCTCCAAGCTCAGTATGATATGTGGTTACCAGGGATCGAACCCTGGTCCTTGCAAGACAGGCGCCAGAACCACTGAGCTAACTCCCCGGCCCCCTAAGTTCTTTTTTTTTTAAGACAGGGTCTTGCTTTGTAGTTCAGGCTGGCCCTGAGCTCACTATGTAATCCAGGTGAGCCTCAAATTCACAGCAATCCGCCTGCCTCTGCCTCCTGAGTGCTGGGATTACAGGTATGAATCTCCATGCCCGGCACTGTTTTACATGGCTACCAGGGATCAAACTAGGGACCTTGCTGGCACTGGAACCACTGAGCTAAATCCCTGGCTCCAAAATCCTAAGTTCTTATCAGACCCTAGACTAGTCGGTCTGCCCCTAGCTCTCCGGGCCCTGATCTCTTCTACTTGCTGCTGTCTCCAGCCCAGCCTGTGGCCTCTGTGCTGATTCTGAATGTGCCAACCACTCTTGCCTCCGTGACTGTCCTTTCTGCCAGGCACGGCCTTCACCAACACAGTCTTAGGGCCTACTCCCCTCCTTCATCAAGGGCTCTACTCAAATGCCTCCTTCTCCGGCCTTTTCCCAGTCATCCAATCTAAAAAGAATCTCTGCCATTCTCCAATCCCTTATTCTGAATTATTTTTCTCCTAAGACTCTATTACCACATCAGCAAGTGTATTTTCTGCTTACTGTCTGTTTCCCCTGCCAGATCATTAGCAACAGAAGATGAAGGACTTTGGTTTGGTTTCCTCCGGTTCCCTAGCACCTACGTCGGCACTTGGCAAATCAGAATACTCCATGAGTATTTGTAGAATATAAGAGGGAGTGGATTGATGGGAATGGATAGCACAGGTGTATTTACAGAGAAGCTGAGATCAAGACAGGTACATATTAGTTAGGACACGTGAGAGTGACCTCCAACGAGGAGAAACAGACGTCAAGCTGAGCAGCCAATGTACCGGAGCATAACTCAGAGGAATCGGGTGAGCCATGTGTCTGTGTGTCTGTAGCTGCACCTGAGCTTGGCTGTGCACCTTGGGGAGAGTGTGCATGTGTGGTGCTGATGATCCGACCCCAGGCCTTGTGCAGGCCAGGCAAGTGCTCTATCAACGAGCTGCACCCCTAGGCCACGTGTGTGTTCCTTAGTTGTTTCCAATCTGTGCAAGTGCATGTCATCCCAGCAGTGGAAGCACTTCTGGAGGGTGCACAACTGTGCACAAATGTGCACAACTGGAGGGTGGAAGTGTGTGGCCTGTGCTGCCGTGCAGAGAGACCATGTCTGCCCCCAGTCCCCAATGCCAGTGACTCCTTCTCACACAGCCCCAGAGACTGGACCCTGGCCACAGTGAGAGCCGAGCCAACCAGCTGTTTTTGTACTTCCCAGAAGGATCTGAGCGTTTGCTTCCAACTAGGCAGCCCGTTCTTCTCAGGGCAGAAATTTGGGTCACTAATGATCTTGGCATACAGTTTTTCTTAGATGTTATTTTGTAGTTTGGAGGAGGGTGGAGCATGGAGCGGGGAAGGGGGAACTAGGAACAGCACAAATCTCTGTGTGGTTGAGGAATCTGAAGGCCATCAGAAGACCAGAGCCAGGAAAATGGCAGGTTTTCACAATAGAAATGCAGTCCTGGAAGCAGGGGCCTGAGACACGGCCTGGGCCAGTGCTGCAGTGGAAGTTAGAGCAGCGTCCTCCATCTTCCCAGGCCCCACGGAGATGCTGAACCTGAGCAGTCCAAGGGTTGAGGGCCTCACCTCTCTGCAGTCCTGCCTTCCTTCTTTTGGTATTCCCAGTTCTTTTTCATGTTAATCTTCTACCTTGATTTTTTTTTTTTTTTTTTTTTTTTTGAGACAGGGTCTTGCTTTGTAGTGCAGGCTGGCCCTGAGCTCAGCCTCAAATTCACAGCAATCCTCCTGCCTCTGCCTCCTGAGTGCTGGGATTGCAGGTGTGAGCCACCACGCCCAGTACTGTGCTATGTGGTACTGACTGCTGGTGGGTGTGAGTCTCTATGCCCAGTATTGTTGTATGTGGTTACTGAGGATCAATCCCAGGCCCTTGCGCTTGTAAGACAGGCACCGGAACCACTGAGCTAAATCCCCAGGTCCAGATTTTTTTTTTTAAATTCATTTTTTTTCAAAGTCACCAAGAATAAAGCAGGACCTGGGATATAGGTCTCACAATTTACAGTTGATTCCAAATGCTTTTGACACATCTCTCATGTTTCTGAAAGCACCAATATTTTCCCTTGGGGAAGCCAGTGTTGGAAGCCTTCTATGTTCAGGTCCGTAACCATAGGCAAAGTGTCAGGTTGAGGGACTTTCTGCCCATTCTGAGCCTCAGAGGCTTAGTCTCCTGACCTCTGAGAATAACTTGGCCTCCTGCTTGGCCTAGAGTACTGGGGCTCCGCTTGCCTTTCCAGCTGTCTGCTTGACACTGACTTGGGAAGTGGGAACGTTAGCGCTCTCTGCCTCTTTACTCTTCTACATAAAGCATAGAATCATAGCACGCAGGGCTTGAAGGACTTCCACAGTTCTCTCAGACAGTGTTTCCCAAATCGTGCAGCACGGTGTTCAGGGATTCTGCCAAGGGGGCCTCACAGGGGCCAGAAAGATTAGGGGCAAAGGACCGTGCTCAAAAGCTTTGCTTCTTAATCTTCTTGTATATGATGAGCTTGTACATAAAAATTCAGTAGAGGGAGAAAGGAGCCCTTCTCCACTGTTGTTGGGGATGTAGACTGGTGCAACCACTGTGGAAACTGGTATGGATTCCTCATTAACTAGGATTAGATGTCCCATTTGACCCTGCTGTCTCCCTGCTGGGTATATTCACAAAAGACAAGCATGATACGACGGCGACATATGCACACCCACGCTTATAACAGCTCAGTTCGTGATAGCTAAATCTTGGAAACAGCTCAAATGCCCATTAACTGGAGACTAGACAAAGAAGATGTGGGTTTTTAAAACAATATATAAAAGAGTATTATTCAGCCACAAAGAATGATAATTTAGAGACATTTATAGCTAAATGGATGCATCTTGAAGCCATACTCATAAGTGAAATAAATAGGGCACACGTGTAAATACTACATCATTTCTCTAGTGTGAGAAACTGAAAGTGTAAATGAGGTCCAGAATGTATGATAGGTATTGTGAAATACGTAGAAAATGTTCAAAAGATAGGGGGAATTGGAAGAGAGGGCAGGGGAAAGCAAAGAAGGGAATGAAGAAATTTGATGATAAAAAGGAAAAAAATGGGAACATATATGGGGCATGTGGGGGCTGAAGGGAGGGTAGGGCAATATGAAAAATAAAAGTCACGATATACTATGGACAGGTACAAATTCTCCATGATGAATGTGATCATAATATATACTTAAAATACACTAATAAACTCAATTGAAAAAATTCATTAGAGAAAAGGCCTTTCCTAGCCAAAAGTTGACAGCTGTAATCCCAGTACTTGGGAGGCAGAGGCAGGGGGACTGCTGCAAGTTTGATGCTATTGTGGACTACACAGTGAGTTCAGGGCCAGCCTGAACCACAAAGTGAGACCCTATCTCAATAAAACTAAAAAACAAAACAAAACAAAAAACCCCACAGAAGTTTACAAACCATTATTATTGTTGTTGTTGTTGTTATTATTTTGCCATGTTAGGGATTAAGCCCAGGCCTTACACATGCTGGTCAAGCAATCTACCATTGTGTGATCTTTTTTCTTGGTACTGGGGACCACTAAGCTAATTCCCCAGCCCCTACTACTGGATGAAGTGGTAGACAAAATAGGGCCTGGAAAATCTTCAGCCTCCTGAAAACCACTTTTTTGTTTTTGTTTGGTTTTTCTGTTTTGTTTTTTGAGACAAGGTCTCACTTTGTAGTTCAGGCTAATGCTTTGTAGCCCAGGCTGGCCTTGAACTCATAGTGAACTTCTGAAAATCCCCTTGCCTCAGCCTCCCAAATGCTGGGATCACAGGCATGCACCCCTGGCTCAGCAGCTCCCATGTTGCCCCAGGAATTTAGGCAGCTGAGGGAGGAACCAGCACCTGGCTTCCTGAGCCCTGGTTACCTGGAGTTTTCACTGTGTCCTCTCTCTCACTCCCTCTCCAATTCTTTTGTCCCAGTTTCAATTTCATTCTTAGGGCTTCTCTTCTCTTTGGAACTATGTACTGAGTCAACAAATATCTCGATACTATTCTAAGCAGTGCCCATATTTTGTTAAAGCTTTAAATTTTTAAAAATATTTTATTTCTTAAAGTGCCTTAAAGATGTATGTCTTCTTGTTTCAAGGAGAATGTTAAACTTATCATTTTGGATATTTTATTACTCTTATAGTCAAGGTAGATATATTACAGCTGGGACAAGCATGGTAATAAGTGAGTAAATAAATGAATCAATATGTTATTTTTCTTAGTCATTATTTTGCTTCATTACCTGACTCAGAGACCCAGGGGCTGGAGAGCAGGAACTTGAGAAGCCTTTCTGGGACACAGAGTTGATGTGTGGGCAGTAATACTATTATCAATACCAATACTGTTCTTAGCTTTTTTCCTTTTTGAGACAGGGTCTCGCTTTGTAGTTCAGGCTGGCCCTGAGCTCAGCCTCCAACTCACATCACTTTAATCCTCTTGCCTCTGCCTCCCGAGTGCTGGGATTACAGGCGTGAGCCACCACACCCGGCACTGTGGTTTGTGGTACTGGTTGCTGGTGGGCATGAGTCTCCATACCCAGTGTTGTATGCTGTTACCGGGGGATCGAACCCAGGTCCTTGCACTTGCAAGACAGGCGCCGGAACCACTGAGCTAAATCCCAGGCCCTGGTCCTGTTCTTAGCATTTTATATATATTCACTTATTTGTCTTGACAGCTCTACACTGAAGATCGTATTAGTATATCCACTCCAAAATGAGGAAGAAACAGGGTCAGAGAAATGAAGTAGTTTTGATTATGTAGTTTCAGTGGTCAGCATGTAGGAGATAGGGGAGCCTCATTGGGACCTCATCCTGAAATGGATGGCCCCTCACAAAGCAAACACAGTCCACATTTGCAAGCTGATCTGCATCGGATTCTACGTCTTGCTGTCCTTGTGACAAACTCTCCCTATGATGGTAGATGGCCCCTCACGTACTCTACTGCCTCCTGCCTTTGCTTCCTGAAACCTCACCTCTCCTGTAGGACCCTGCTCCCAAGCTGGAAAAGCCTTCCTGGAAAGACCCCTCCCATCTGTGATCCCCAATCTGCCAGCGGAGGGTGGGGGCTAGTACCACATTCTACCTTGTATCACTTCCCATTCTGAGTGCGTGTGTCTGTCACACACCTGGCTTGTGTTCTAAGTTGCAAGCTTCCTGCAGGCAGCGCTTTGTTTATGGAATACCTTGCAAGGAACAGGCACAAGGAATATCAGTGAAATAAGGAGAATGAGTTGAATCTTACTGGGAATCACCCGACAAGTAAGTACATGTATTAAAAAATAATTACCCTCCTCCCCGGCAAGTCCTTGGCTCTCCTGGGGACTCAAGTTCGGAACAAGAATCTAGTCTTGAACAAAGGTCTAGGATTCTGGCTGCAAGGTGGGGCCACTTGGCCGGCGGTACAGCAACATTCTCCAGGGACCTTGTGGTCCTCTCCACTTCGAGGACACTCCTCCCCTGACAGTCCAGTTCTGGTTCCCCCTCTCTGAGGATCCCAGAGCGCCTAACCTCGGCGAAACTGAGGACTCGGGCTCAGGGGAGTTGAGCGGCGTGTGGGGTGCCTGGAGCCCCTCTCCATCTTCACTGTTGTCATCCTGCCCTGCGTGTGCCTGGATCGCGACTCCCAGACAGGATAGGGGGGGATGAGGGGATGTGGAGACCACCAGGAAAGGGGAGAAAGGACAGGAGAGATAGGCGGAAAAGAAAGCGTGTGGTCGGAGGCGACAGGAGGTGGTAGGGCTTGGCCTCGGGAGCTCTGGACTCCCCGCCAGCACCAGGGAGGGCCCGGGTCCGATTGTCGGGGGACAACTTCTGCCAGCAGCAGCCCGCTGGTCCTGTCCGCCTCCCGCGCGCTGCGGTGCGCAACGCCGACAGCCTCCTGGGGGAGCTGGAGCTCGGCGCGCTGCCCCACCCGGGCCCCCGGCCGGCGACCACCCTCACGCCCACCGACCCTGCCTCCTCACCTTCGGGACCTGCGGGAGCGGCCCGCCGGCGGGGCCCCGGGGCCAGGCCGGGCAGGGTGCGGAAGGCGTCAGCCCCCGCGCTAGCTGCGCCCGGGGTTCCGCAGCGCCAGGCCCGGCTGCGGTGCCATCCACCGCCGCGAGGCTGCTGGGCGGGCAGGCCCGGGCTCTGCGGGGCTCCAGGGCGCCGCGGCCGGGGTCTGGGGCGGGCTCGAGGCGTAAACACCCAGCAACGTGACCGGAACTGGCGAACGATCTGGAGGGGGCGGGGGAGCGATAAGGGGGGAGGGAGGGACCTGGGGCTGCGGGGAGGGGCCGTGGGCGGGGCGGGGGAGGGGAGCCCGGCGCGCAGTCGGGGGAGGGGAACCCCAGGAGCCGTGAGAGCCCCGGAGCCGGGCCGGAGGACCCCAGCCGGCCGCCAAACTCGTGGAATGGCTTTGGCTTTGACTGGAAGGGAAACCCGGGAAACCCGCCGAGAATCTGGCGCGAGAGGGAAGGGCGACGGATCAGCACCACGGACAGCGCCCGGGCCCACAGGCTGCGATGTGCTCCGCCCCTCTGGCGTCCGGGACTGAGCAAGGAGAAACCATGCTCAGGTCTGCCCAGAGAAAGGGCGGGCGTGGGGGAGAGCTGACCAGGGACCAGGAATTCTGCCTCTTGTGTGGGCATCACACAGTCGCCGCAGACTTCTTCCTGGCCGTGTGACCTTGGGCGAGTCACATCGCCTCTGGGTCCCAGTCGATAAGACACTCCAGTTCCCTATGTCTGAATGTGCTGAGGACCAAGAAGAGATAGATCCCGTAAGAGTCCAGAACTGACGTGGATACATTTCTGCACACGTGGGAGTCTTCTAGAGTCCCACTGCTTGGCTTATAATTCTGGTTCTATCCACATCTACATCTTCCTCTTCCTTGGACTTTGGTCTCCTTGCCTGTAAAACGGGGATCACGATGGCCTGTGTAAATGCTTAAGATCTTCGGCTTGTCGTGAAAATTAAATGAGTCAATACATGTGAAGTGCTCACTGGGCAGCCATGCCCACACTGCTGTTCGCTAGGGACGGGGAGTGTTGGGTGAGGGGCCATGGCTCAGCGGTGGTGCATTTCCTTCTGGGCAGTACATGTGCAAGCCTACTTTCAGAGACCGGAGGAAGAAGAGGGAGGAATTCAGATCAAAGTGTATGTCTGAGTTTTCCCCTCAAGTGCCAGCCAAATACTCTCTCCCTGACATTTTCTCCTGGGCCAAATTCCCAGAGAAGTCTTTCACCTTTATTTCCAGAGTTTGGAAAGCTGGGGGATCAGGAATTGCCCTATAAGTGTCTTGGGAGAGGCCCTGGAAACTCACTGGCCTTATGGGTTTCCTGCCTTCTCTCTATGGTCCCTTTTCTTCTCACCTTTCGCAGTACATGTTCAAGGGTTAACTGGACTTGAGGGTCAAGGAATAAGCATGTTAGTTGCTTCTGGCAGATTCCAAGCCTTAAAGAGCTGAAGGAATGCCTATCTTATATGAATTAAGGGGGGTGTTTTCTGCTCAGAAGCCTCTAGGTACCACCTTGGAGGACTTTCTAGCTTCTCCCTGCACTGTGGGTGTTTTTTTAGTTACTTCCCATCCTGCTTGAAAAATATCCTTGGAGAGCAGAAAGGCCAGCCTCATCCTGCGTCCTAGTCCTTGCTAGCCTTAGTAACAGACAGTGTTCTTGGGGTGTGCACTTCCTGGCTCTGAAGATCTCCAACAGGTGTGGGTGTGTGAAGTATATGTTATGTTCAAGACCAACTGGGCTGGGCATGGTGGCACATGCCTATACTCCCATCACTATGAGAGGCTGAAGCAGGAGGGTTGAGAATTCAAGCCCAGTCCCAGCAACTTAGCCATTTGGAGATACCTTGTCTTAAATAAAATATAAACAAGGGGGCTGAGAATGTAGCTGAGTATAAAAACCCTGGATTAAATCTTCAGTACTGAAAAAAGAAAATCAGATGTGTTTCTCCTTGACTTGTAACAATATATGCAAAATGAGTTCTGGAATTCTGGTTTCTCAGAGCTAAAGCTCACAGTCACAGGCAACTGACCGAGAGATACTCTGGCCTTTGCCACAAGAAATGGTTCTGGACCAAGCGCTTGGCTGCACATGAGCCCTTTTAAGGCTGCCCTCAGGAAATTGGCAACGTATTTGGCTGCAAATGTTTATGTGAGAGAATACATGATATATACTAAGGTCCTGAGGAACACTTGAAAGTGACAGCCAGCAGAGCTGAGAGAACTACATGTGGAGTTGGAGCTGGGGCCTGGATGTGAAGATCAGCAGACTTCGGGCTGTGTCCTTAGTGAGGGTTAGACATTAGCCTAGCCACACAGGAGTAGCGCTGACTGTGTGCAGTGTAACAGGTTGTGGGGAGATGGAATCCTGGGGATAATGATGTCAATAACAATAATAAGCATTTAGCACTTTGTCTGTGCCAGATAATTTGTTAAATGTTTGAATCTCTCTCTCTCTTTCTCCCTAGGTTCAAGGGCTTGAAAACAGGTTTCTGGGACGATAAGGTAGGAGGATCACCATGAGTTTGAAGCCAGCCTGGGCTACATAGTGAGTCAAGGCCAGCCTGAACTGCATAGTGAGACCCTGTCTCAGAAAAAGAAAAAAGAAAGAAAGAAAAGCAGGTCTTATGCATACATTGAAGGGCCCTTTCCCTGAGCCATATGTTAACCCTCTTCTGTTTCAAAATTAAATTTGTAACAAAGTAAAGGTATAACGGCTGGAGAAGTTAGAAGTTAGAAGAAACTTAAGAAGAACTTAGAAGAAGTTAGAAGACTCAAGTGGTACTAGGCCTATCTTGGAAACAGAATAGCTGGAGTTTGATCCCTGGTACCACAAACAAACAAATAAAACAAAGTGAAGGTATATAGAAAGTGAACATTTTGCCCCAGAAGTAACCACTATTTCCAGTTGAGCACTTTGCCATGCAATCTCGTGTCAACTCCAGAGAATTCCAAATGGCCTCTTACCGTATTGCTTCAACCCGACACACGTACTCCTCCACTTAGGGAATGGGGCTCAGGAGTTCACCTGACAGGTTTCATTTAAAGGATGCCAAGGACTCCAATCGTCTGTACCCCCAAGCCTTCCCTTTCAGGTCAGTTTACACCATCTTGGGCTACTGAATTTTCAATATTTGGTAATCGAGGGTAATTATGGTCATGTTTTCCTTTATTTTCTTCTAACTTTATATTAGCTTTGTTACATATGTACCACTGAATTACCCAACTCTGCTCAGTATTATACTTTCTCATATTGGAGAAGTATTAGAATTATAGTCGAATGACTGGGACACGCAGTAACAAAAATGTATCTGCAACCCCACTGGCCTAATGCAACCAGTAGTATTGTTCTTGTGTATTATCTTCCAATGTTTTCAAGTATATGATTTAACTGTGGCATGACTGAGTCTTTTCAAACATGCTGTATTTCAACTTTATTCATGTTCCTGTATAGTCATCACAAGTCATGTAGCTGCTTAAAGATAACCGACTATGTTGTCTTTTGTCTTTTATTGTGCGTTTCACATAAATTATTATTCTATAAAATGATTTAAAAATGAAGAGTCCGTCATCTTATCACGGAGCTAATATAGAATTATAGGCATATTATTCACATAGTTCTAAAAATTCTTTTTTTTAAACAAGGTCTTACTATGTAGTTCAGATTGGCCTTGAGCTAGCTCTGTATCCCACACTGGTCTCGAACTCACAGCAGTCCTCCTGCCTCTGCCTCCAGAGTGCTGGCAATACAGGCGTGTGCCACCACGCCTGGCTAGGTTGTTGTTTTCGAGACAAGATCTCACTATGTAGTTGAGGCTGGTCTTGTTTTCACTGTGTAGCCCAGGCTAGCCTCAAATTCTCCGCAGTCTTCCTGCCTCAGGGTTGGCATTACAAGCACATAGGCCCTTGTGCTTGCACACACTGGACACAGAACCCATGCTTGGCAAGTGCTCGGTACGTGCTCTACCCTGACCTCCATCCCTAGCTCATTCCTGCAGAAACATTCCCAGTGTTCCTGGGCAGGAGCCCACAGGCTGTGCAAGGTGAGTTCCCAAGACCTCAGGTGGGGAGCTGCTGCATGTCTTCCTCTATTTGCATTGTTTCTAGCTTGCAAAGAATGTGTTATTTTGACACTGAGGCAGGTGGATCAGGAAAGCACAGGCCGCGTGGAGCAATCTATTTTTCTCCCTATCTCTGTCTCTCTCTTTTTCTGGTATGGAGATCGAATTCAGAACCTTGTGCATAATAGGCAAGTGCAGCACCACCGAACTAAATCCACCGCTCCCCGCTCTATAAGCCTTTCTAGCTCAGCTCCTTCACACCAGGCTCGGGACGCACAGGCCCAAGACGCTGCCAGCCAGCAAAAAGCAGATTAAGGTGGGGCAGTGGGATAGGCCAACTTTGTACAGCTTTTATTTTTGTTTTCTTTGAGACAGGGACTTGCTAGGTATCCCAGGCTGGACTTGATTGAACTCTGCATCTTCCTGTCTCAGCCTTCCAGGGGCCGGAGTTTCAGGCATAGGTATCCACATTCGAGAATACCATGCTGTTTTAATTACTGTTACTTTGCCCTACTTTAGCATTTGCAGGGCTTTGATTTTAGGAGTTTAGAATTGTTTATTATCTTTGTGTTTAACTTTTTGTGTAGGTAGTACAAATGTTAGCAGGGAGTAAGGCGCAGGAGGATTAAATGAATCTATTTGTCCTTCAGTTAGTCAAAGTTCTTTCTCATTAGTATTTGGGCAGCTTAAATGGTTTCCCGGGGTTCCGAAGAAACCCGTTTTTAGGGGCCGCTCGGTTGCTCCCGCTGGAGGAAAGGACGCGAAGGGAACCCGCAGGCTTCCGGCGGCGAGGCTCTGCGGAGGAACGCGGCGACCCAGCCCCGGCCGGCTCCAGAGGCGGGGCCGCGGCCGCGCCGGGAATGAGCGCCGGGCCCTCCGCACTGCCCGGGCTCCGGCCCCTCCGCCTCGCGTCCGCCCCGCCCGGCCCCGCGCTGCGAGCGCGCCCTCGGCACCTGCCCTGCGGCAGCCAGAGCTGCCTCCGCGGAGCGGCCAGCTCACCGCAGCGAGCTGCCGGCGGGAGGTATGGCGGGCCGCCGGGCGCCGGGCGAGAAGCGCTGGCAGCTGGTGCGCTGGTGAGTGGGCACCCGGGGCCCGGCCTCCCGGGAGGAGCGGGGGCGCTGCCCAAAGTTTCTTCACAAGCTGAGAAACTGCGGGCCGGGCTGATGGAGAGCCGCTGGGTCGCCCGATCGAAACCTCCCTGCGCCCCGGTGCCCGGGCTTTGCGGCTGTCCGGAGAGCTGGTACTGGGACCCGAGACCCTGTCCCCCACGCTAGGCTTTGGAGGATCCCTGTCCCCCTTCCACGGGCACTCAGGCGGGGTCCCCTCCAGTCACTTCATCTCTGCTTTCCCATTTGTGCCACTGGGGATGGGGTAGGGGTCCCCGTCTACCTCCCTTTTTTCTGTCGTCCAGAAAAGCGGAATCGACCTGGTTCCCAGCTGTCCCCATCCCTGTGTTCCAACAGATGCCCAGCTCACCTCCACAGAAACCCCTGGGTGCGTGTGGCGGGGACTAGGCCTCCGATAAGGGGGCAACGGGGAGGGACCCCTGTGAGGGTGGGCGCTGGCCCCTTCCCCCACCACGGTCCGGCCCAGCCCAGCCCGGGAGTCAGATCTGGCGGTGTCAGGTTACCGACTGCAGGCTGAGCGGCTTTGCTGACCGGCTCCGCAGCGGGCACCTGGGATGATGGTTCCACGTGTTCACCGTGTGTGTTGGAGGGGGTTGTCCGACCCCTGCTTGATGGGTCTCAGAGCGCCGCGGCCCTGGGAGGACCCCAAGGTCCAAGGAGAAAGTCTGCTTCCAGCTCCACCCTATTCGAAATCACCCTACCCGCACCAGAGTCAGGGGCCATTTCTGAAATAGCATTCCAGGACGCATCTCACCAAGTCCGTTCTGGAGCCAGAAGGCGAATAATGTCGATAACATCATCCCACAGAGAGATGTGGGCTTCCTAAGCACTTTCTGGGCCTCGGCAGTCATAATCCTGATTGAGTTCTGGCTTTGACTCTTACTCATCACAGGAACACTCAGACGAAGCTATTAGCACCCTCACTTTACAAATGGGGAAACAGGGTCAGAGAGGGAAAATGGTTGGTCAAGGTCACCCAGCAAACAAGTAGGAGCCGCAGGGTTTGCTGGGCTTACCCCCCCCCCCCCCGCTTTACTTATTTCCTGGATTCTTCCACTACCCCAGGGTGGTCGCGACCCAGGTTCAGATTGTCAGAATCTACTGACGATCAGGGTGGGGGGAGGGCTCCATGCACTTCCAAATTCATTATTTAGGGGCAGAACCACCCCTCAAGCAAAAGCTCAGGATATAAATCGTGTAAGAGTAGAATTGATCTGTTTAAAGAGTTGATTGGGAGCAAGCAGTTACTCTTTCTCACAGTGAGTCACACTCCAGGGTCCTGGGACTTTCCAGAGCAGTTGCTTAAACTGCACCAAGGCTTGGCTACCTGCTCCAGCTCACACTGCCCTCTGCCTCTGGCACTATCTGGCTGGGCTGGATCTAGGGCTGGTGGACCAGATGGTGGTGAAGAATTGTTCTTACTGCCTGTTTAAGTTGGAGGGTCACTTTTGCTTTCAGGTAAAAGTTTATCTTTTGAGAATATCCTAGAGATGTGATTTGAGTGGTCAGCCAGCTTGAAAGAGAATTCTCTCTGTCTCAGTCTCTGTCAGTCTATCTGTCTGTCTGTCCCTCCTTGCTCGCTTGTTCACTTTCTTGCTTTTGTCCAGGGTCTTACTGTATAGCCTAGGCTAACCTTGAACTTGCTGTCTAGCACAGACGGATTAGAACTTGCCTTAGCCTCCCTGGCAGAGTTGAGATTATAGGTGTGTGCCACCATGCCTAGTTTACACTATTTTAAAAAGTGTATGTAAGTTATACAGAATAATGGCTGCTGTTTTGGCCTACAGGTACATCCTTATAACACACTGTGATTCTTCTCGCTCAGTGTTGCTCTTCTTTGTCTTTCCTCCATCTCCTTCCTCTTCACTAATAGCCTCCGGAAGGAAATACATATACATATATACTTTGTGTGTGTGTGGTACTGGGAATCGATTCCAGGGCCTTCACACTAAACTACATCTCCCCCCCTTTTTCTCTCTGGGCTTGAATTTGTGAACCTCTTGCCCCAGCCTCCCAGAGTGCTGGTATTACAGGCACATGCTGCTATGTCTACCTGAAGGGAGTACTTCTGAGCATAAGAGACAGGCCCACGCTGTGTTCTAGACATGCTCAGCCGTGGTCCCTTGTTCGCAGACTTCACACTGAAGCAGTTTGTTTTGTCTCTGGATGAGTCAGGGTTCTTTAACTTGTGAGTTGTAGAAATCAAATCAGTGGGGCTTGAAAGAAAAGGGAATTTATTAGCTCACAGAACTGAAAATTCCAGAAAATATTCATGTTTCAGGTACAACTGGAGGCTGGTGTCAAAATAATGCCACTAAATAGCACTCTACTCTTACAAAAACAAAAGAACTCCCAACTCCCTGCTTTCCTTTGTTTCACATATATTCCTTATAGAAAGAACATCAAAACTGACCTTCTCTTGCTCAAAGTTAACTCTCAGGATGGCACCTCATTGGCCCGACCTGGGTCACATGCCCATTCTTGAGCCAATCACTATTGCCAGGGGTGGAGTTTTGATTGGCCAGATTGAGTCACATGCCCACCAAGGAACTGAGGCTGAATCAGCCACCTAACATTTTGAATGGGGAGAGAGTTGGAAGTAATCATGGAGCAAGAAAAAGAACTCATGTTCATTTACCTTTTAAATGTTCATTTACCCATCTTCCTTTATACTGTCTTCCAGTCTTTCTGCAAAGTACCACAAACTACATTAGAGTTTGATCAGAGTTGTTGGATTATTTATTATTAATATATGTGATTTGGGGGGGTCGGGGCTGAGCTCTGCCATTTCTAACTTGGGGGTTGGAGTCCAAGGTAAGGAGACGGTGGAGGAAAGATCATAGTGGGTATGAGTTCTGGGAAAGGAGCTCAGCCAGCTCTGAAAGCTTATTGTTTTTTACCGATAGTAAAAGCATTCTATTGTAGGTTTTGACCACAATTTATTTACCTTCTTCTTGTGTGGTCTCTTCTTTGATTCTTTCCTCCCTTTTTCTGAGACAGAATCTCAGAAAGTAGCCCAGGCTGGCCTCCAAATCCAATCCTCCTGCCTCAGCTTCCTTTTTCTTGATAGTGTCTTTTACAATAGAAAAGTTTGAAATTTTAATGATATTCATTTTTTTCTAAGAATTCTATAGTTTTTACTCTTACATTGAGGTCTTTGATCTTTTTTAACTAAAATTTGCATATGGTGTGTAAGAGGGGTCCAATTTCAGCTTCTGCATGTGACTGTTCCAATGTTCTGCAGCTCCTTATTGAAAAGACTTATTTTCCCATTGAACTATGTTGATATTTTTGTTAGAAATTGTATGGCCCTTTATATCTTTTTTTTTGGAGACAGGATCTCACTTTGTAGTTCAGGCTGGCCCTGAGCTCAGCCTCAAACTCACATCATTGCAATCCTCCTGCCTCTGCCTCCTGAGTGCTAGGATTACAGGCATGAGCCACCACGCCCAGCACTGTGGTATGTGGTACTGGTTGCTGCTGGGCGTGAGTCTCTCTGCCCAGTATTGTATGTGGTTTCTGGGGGATTGAACCCGGGTCCTTGCACTTGCAAGACAGGCGCCAGAACCACTGAGCTAAATCCCTGGTCCTGGTCCTGTATATCTTTGAGAAAGGAAGCTCTATTGTGAAGCTCTCTTTCTACAAAGAGTAAACCCAGAACAGAGGAAAGCAGCAAAGCCACAGAACAGGGTATATTTCTGTATTGTTTGATTCCATTGATGAGTATATCTAGCCTTACATTTATACCATATTATCTTATTTAAGGTGGTTGTAGTCTCTTTGAAAGCAGGGAAGCATGAGTTCTTCAACATTGTTCTCCTTACTTGTGAATATTTATTTTAAACTTTGCATCGTAACACAAAACTACTTATTTTGTTGTTTGCCTTGGTCTAACTTTGTCCACTGGAATTCTTCCAATTGGTTATTGTTTCCTTTAAATATATCCTGATCATTGTCCTTATTTTTAGTACTTTCTTACTTTCTGATTATCAGATGCTTTGTGTTTATCTTTTCTATTTTCCCCACTAATTCCAGAATCAGTCATTTCTCCAAGGAGCATTTTACACTGGAGAATGGTGTAAGAAGTTAAGTTTTGGACGCTGTTTGTATTTCTCAGCTTTTCACCCTGGTAACAAAATACCTGGTCATGACGACTTAAAGGAGGAATGGTTGATTTTTGCTGATGGCAAAACAAAGACATGGCGAAGGGAAGTGGCTCACTTTATCCAGGAGAAGGGAGGGGAGGGGATAAAAGGGAGACAGAGAGGGAGTGGAGATCAAAGGAGCAGGAGACTCTATATAGCCACTAAGGATACAATCTCTTCAACTAGGGCCAATGTCCCGATTTTCCATCATCATCAAGTGTGAATCCATCATTCCACTGGTGAAGTTAAAGCCTTTGTAATCCAGTCATTTCTCAAAAACTCTGTGCTGAATATGGCTGAATTGGAGACCATCCCTTAGCACATGGGCTTTTGGGGACATTTTAAACAACCATAGCACTACTTATGCTTCATCCATTGGTTTTATGTGCTTATTTTATTTTTATTTTTATTTTGAGTCAGGGTCTCATTTGGTAGTTCAGGTTGGCTCTGAACTCACTATATAGCCCAGGCGAGCCATATATGCACAGCAATCCTTCTGCCTCTGCCTCCCGAGTGCGGGTTTATGGGCATGAGACACCATGGCCAGTATTGTAGTATGTAGTTTCCAGGACTCGAGCTGGAAACCTTGTGCTTGCCAAACAGACACCAGAACCACTGAGCTAAATCCCCAGCCCTATATGTATTTATTATTTTTTTATTTTTTTAATTTTTTTTATTTTCATTTTTTTTAGGTTTTTGGAGACAGGGTCTCGCTTTGTGGTTCAGGCTGGCCCTGAGCTCAGCCTCAAACTCACATCACAATCCTCCTGCCTCTGCCTCCCGAGTGCTGGGATTACAGGCGTGAGCCACCATGCCTGGCACTGTGGTATGTGGTACTGGTTGCTGCTGGGTGTGGGTCTCCACACCCAGTATTGTTATGT